>PVJX010023114.1:0-29693 GCA_004027295.1 Dolichotis patagonum | reverse complement strand
GGTCCATGTGCATCGGTGTGTACGCTTAGCTCAGCTCCCTCCGTATCTGTAGGAAAACGAGAGGACACAGGTAGACAAACGGAAACTAATCTCTTCTCTGCTCCCGTGACCAGAGCTCTTAACCATATTCGATCTCTACAAAATGTATTAAATTTCTCTAAGACCTTGGTGAGTAAAAGCCGGTGTAGCTAAGAATTTTCTATCAGTCTTGCTCTTGAACTCTGGATGGAGTGGAAAATTAAGGCAAGGGCCTTCATTACTGACTTCAGGGAATCTCCTTTTTTAGCTTTAAGAGAAAAATAGTTTTTCATTTGAATTCAAGAACTGTATGTGGCCAGGGATTTAGCTCAGCAGCATAAGCACCTGCCTTGTAAGCGTGTGGTCGTGAGTTAGATCCCTGGTACCAAAACAAAAACAAACATATTTTTCAATTCGAATCTCTTTCCATAATAATTCTTTGTTTAAAGTGGTCTTTCGGCCAGGCGTTGTGGCGTATGCCTGTAATCTCAGCACTTGGGAGGCTAAGGCAGGAGGAGCTCTGTGAGGTTGAGGCCATCCTTGGCTAGATGGAGAGTCCAAGGATACCCTGAATCAGAATGAGACTTTGTCTCAAAACCCCCTCCAAAAATTAAAAATAAATAAATAAATACAGTGGCCATTCTCGTAAGGGAATTGACATTTTATCAGTACCTGGAAAATATAAAAGTGTCAGCAATTGATCTATGAAAAATAAATATCTGGGTTCTTTTCTAACCTTTATGAATGCAAAGGACTGGTTGTAGACTGTTTCTTACCAACAAGAAGAAGGTTTTTTCTTCTAGGTGATTATATTTCCTCACAAGTAACCCAGATGAATGAAGAGCACAGGAATCAGCTTCAGAATTTTCCTTCTCCTTGCTTTCAAAAACTTTTTCCCGATATTCGTTACTCTAAGACAATCAGCCATAGAAACTAGTGTTTCTTTACTGTTTTGGCTGGAGACTGTAGTATAAAAAGGGGGTATTTATAGAATGTTGGATATTGATTATATGTATGTACAAACTTGCCTAATACACACACACTCACACCCACACACCAGCACATAGTTTCTCATTAGTTGATTCCAGTCTGTCCATATCTGTGGGGCTGGAGGAGGGCAAGAATATAAAAATGTTCTCTACTCCTTCTGTTTCCCCAGGCCCTTCAAACTTCCCTGAGAACACTATGTGGACAGCTTCTCAGAGGCCTAATGTATTTTTATTCAAGTGTATACACCTATTATGGAAGTATTATGACATTCATTGGCAACAAACCCACACAGAATTAAAGTTGTTTGCGTATGTCTACAAAGAAGAGATGACCAGTTACCCACTGGAATTCGGCTTGCTATCTAAAGTCTTACTCTACAATGGGAGGCTGTGATTATCTCCTTAGCACATGTAATTTAAGGAATCTAGAAACCTTTACTCAGTGATTTACTTCAGCTGTTGTTGCAACAATAATCTTCATGAGGGAAATAACTATACATACCTTAATAAATGGTAGGATTACTACCATTCCTTGAAAACACAAGATTTTTCTAACTTATTTGCTGTGTATCTATTAGAAAGTCATTCACAATTCCAATAACGATGTCTCCATGCTTAGTGTGGCTCTTAAACATTAATATAGAACTATTAAAATAGTGCCAATATAGCATTTACTTTTGTAATCTACTAATGATATTACTTTGAGACAGTCTGTCAACCAATATTCAAGCTGTGTCTGACTTTACCATTTATAACATTTAAAAAATTAACTCATTGACATGTAGATTTTTGCAGGTGTAGCCCACACAAGTAACCCCATTAGTCAACAATTTATTGTGGATGAAAATGCCTTTCCAGTACTTATGCAACTTCTGAGAGATCACCCTTCACCTAACATTAAGGTATGCATCAAGGGTTAAAATTTTTAATATAGTAAAAGTAATATACATAACATTTTAAGCATAATTTATATCTTAATGCAAGTTCACAAACATAAAAATTTTAAGGTTTGCCTAAAATCTTTTGTTTTAAGTAAAATGCTACCAACCATAAACATAATAAATTTTATTTAAAACATGATTCCTGCCAGGCATGTTGGTGCACACCTATAATTCCAGCACTCAGGAGGCTGAGGAAGGAGGAGTACTACAAGTTTAAGGCCAGCCTGGGCTACATAATACATTCAGGGGCAGCCTGAACTGTACAGTAACACCCTGTCTCAACCCCTCCCCCCAAAAAGATTCCTTGAAATATGACGAGAAAGTCTTATGTCCTTACTCTTCAAAGAAAAATTTCCTCAGATATTTGATGACATATTCACAGACTATCTTCTCTACGTCCTTAGACAGTAATTATTAAAGTGGGTTGAGTACATTGGGGATGCCGACCTTACATTCCAATATTTCTAAGGTGCTGGCAGGTGGCCCTGGGATTCTCACAGCTGGACATGAGGAGAATCGTCACAGGTTGCCGAGAAGTCTTGTACTCTCCCATTTACCTCATGTAAAATGCCCTTGATAAGATGACATTCACATCCACTCAAACCCCTTTGCCAAGGCTTTAGAAATTCATGAAATATATAATTGGTTAGGCAAGAAATTACAATAAAAATACATTTTTCTTCTCAAAACCTGGTATGGGATCTGCTTGAGATGATGAAATAGAAATAGCACAGGTGAAAAAGTAATGTTGATTCTAATGAATTTTTTTGATAAAAAGATGCCATAAGTTATGTATCTTTCTGGACATAAAACATTATTATGAGTTAAATAGGGAAACACAAGGAAGAAATATATGCCAGCAATATTTTGGCTTGAATTATAATTAAAAACTACACTGACTTTCTGTGTACAAGTACGTTTCTTAAGACTATGGAAAAGTCCCACAAAAAAACACATTTTTATTTTAAAATGTGCGTTTTCATGGAGAAACAGTTTATTGCACCCATCTATATTTCAATATGTCAATATATTTTCAATATTTTTCCTGAAAAGATTTTATAATGGATCCAATATTTCACAATAATTAGGTAGTCATGCTTTTCAAATTTCTAACATTTTTCATGGAAATGCATAGTGTAGCAATTTTAAAAACGCCTCTGAGTCCCAATAATTCACCAGTTCACCTTCCAATGGGCTTAAGAACATACACTAAATGATTCCCAGTCTAGAAGAAACTATTTCTTAATTCTACAAACTCTGCTTAACTTAGTAAGTATTCCACTACAGTGGTACAACTTGATCAGTCACTGACCAGCAGTTTCAAATATCTTTGTAACCCATGCCAGAAAAACATTTAAAAACAATTTTTGGATAGGAAAGGAGTCCAACCACACACTCCGGGTAAGATCCCCTTCCATGCCCCGCTACCCGCGGTGGCTGCCATGAACACAGAAAGGTAGGGAAGTTCCCGGATGTTGAACATCATGAACACTGATCCTCCAGAAATTGTGTTACTCTTTTACTACTTTGATCAGAGAACTACGATGATTGTACTATACTTTATCAGACTTTACAGTATCTTTCTGTGATATATTCTGTATCAATGTTTATACAATGAAGGAAAAATAATTCCTGAAAACCGCATCTTTAGGTTGAAGTGGCATTTTCCCTGGCATGCATTGTTCTCAGGAATGATGAGTTACAGAAAGAATTACAAGAAAATGAAGGGTTTAAATATTCCGACGTCCTCTATCTTCTTTACTCAACCAATAAGGTAAAACCTTTACGAACTATTTAAGCTCATTTAGAAGAGAATAGTTTTTAGGCGACACTCTCAAATTGTCATCAAGCCTCTTTTATGGCAATAATCAAATGTATCATTTGGGAAAAGAAATGTAAAAGATTTCTTTGTGGGTCACTAGTTTGTAATGGTGTAATGATATGTATTTTACACATTGTTTACAATAATAAGATACTTTTCATAGTTATACCATTTCATCTTTGCTATGTACCCATTTTAGTGCATGATGAGGCATCAGAACAAATTTCTCTGTTCTGAATTAAATCATTAACCTAATTTTATGCCCTTTCAAGTCTGTTATCTACCTCTTGCACAATACTCTAAAGTGCACAATACTCTCAAACTGTTTGTGATGAAGAAATAAGTTTTTCCAAGCAATCTGTTAAGGAAAGGTGATTTTAGAAGAAAACAACGTAAAATTTGGAAACAATTTTAGACTTTCCAATATTTGCAAAAGTAGCTCATAGTATTCCAGTGTAACCCCCATCTGGTTATACCAGAGCATTAACACTGATACAAAACTATTAACCGATGTGCAGATTTGCTAACATGTTGCAGGTTTCTCACCAATACATCCGCTCCAGTCCAGGCGCTCACATCACACCCAGTTGTTACATCTCTTTAGTCTCCAGTGTGCAACCCTTACTCTTACTTTCATGTTTTTATGTCTTTTATCATTTTGCCAGTTTTTCATCAATGCAGGCCAGTTATTAGATTGTCCCATAATTTGACTTCACTTTATGTTTTCTCACAATTAAGTTGAGGTTGGGAAAGATAATCACAGAGTAATCCGGAAGCTCACGCACCTTCCCAGGCCATCCTGTCAAAGGGTGCGTGACATTGCCGTGTCTTATCACTGGCAGTGGTAACCCTGATCACTTGAAGCACTTGTCTTCCACACTTACACTTACCTGCCAAGTTACTGTCTTTCCCTTCATAATTAACAAATGTCTGAGGCGAAGGACTTCAAAATTATGCAAATCATTTTCTCCATAATGCTTTTGCTCATCAATTTCAGCATCCATTAATGCAACAAAAATTAATGTGACATTTGCCTAAAGGGATTTTAAAAGAAAAAAAAACTTCCCTTTTCCCCTTAGTCTTATTAAGTGGTATTTGAGTATAAAGAACAGTTGTTTCTTTTGAACATTTACTCTCGGTTTCTGTTATCCTTCTGCCACCCGTTTTGTGGCCTGTCACATGTCCGCGGGTTGCACACTTCTGAAGAACTGGGAGCCACTGTTGTCAGTGTATTTTGCAATCGGGAAGGAAATTGCACTTTCTCTCAGTTTTGTGAGATTTTAGAGGGAGACAGGAGGGTAGAGGAGATGACGTCATGCTATTTTCTAGAAACAACGTTTTACCCTGCATGATACATTAAGATGTTAGAGAAATGCGAAACATACGGGAATACGGAGAAGAGAGAAGACTGAATCCATGTCTGCTTCTCTGAGCCTCCTCTCGGCCTCCTCTCATCGTCCCCGGTGCTTTATCCTGTTCCTCATGAACACACCCTCTCCCTTCTGCTCACAAGCCTTACCCCTTCCCTCCCCTTGGTCCTGTCGGTCCTGTCTGCTGCACTGTCCGGACACCTGTGTTTGGCTCTTAATCGGTGTATCAGTCCTTCAGATACGGAGAATCCCAGAAAACTAGAAGGTTTAAGGATAAACCAAAGGATTCACTCGACCTTGGCTAAAAGGTTTAATTCTAAGAATCATCAAAATAGTGAGTTGAAAGTCGTCTAGGGTATCTTCTACACAATAGATTTTGTTACTTTTATTTCTTTTTCAGTGTGGGGGATGGGACCAGAGTCTCACACACTAAGCGAGTGCTCTACCAAGGAGCTGCATTCTCAGCCCTGACTTTGTGGGTTTGACATAACTTTTTTCATACTGTAAAACTCAAATACATGATGTTAGAGAAGTGAGACTCTCTCAAGACACAATTAGTCCTATTGTTGCTGTTATTTTACTCATATTTACGATAGGTAAAGTAATTATAAATATAATTTTGAAGGATGTTAGTCAGCATAAATAATAGGCGCTTTCCCCTCCCATTCAGAAATATAGTGGGTATAACGGGAAAATAAGCAGCTAGTGGGTATGACCACCCGATGGAGTAAACGAAAGAGTTTATGAAGTAGAGTTGACAGCTGACATTCAGGAAAAAAGTATGGAAAAATATGTTTCTCCCAGGGGGTTACTTTTTAGCCCTCCTGACTGGGAGTGGTGCTTGCCTTCTGCCCGATACTAATTGGCAGGGTAGGGGTAGCCACGCTGTGGGGATTTACTGTGGAACATAACTGACCAAATACCTCATAGACTAAGCTATTCCGTTTATTGTCGACATCAGGAATAAGGCAGGAAAAACCTACATGGAAAAGAAATGGAAATGGGTGAAGTCCTAGCATACTTCTGTGTCTCCCCTGTACCTAACCAGAGCACACAGGGGTGGCCTTAGCTTGCTTCTTATCCTCACTTTTTCCTACTTAGCTCAAGGTTCTGCTCTTCAGTTGCCTAGCCTACACTTTATCTGTGGCTGAGACTAGCTCCTTTTTTCTTCGATGATACCTAACATCTTCCCTCTTATCTGACACCCCATAACTCTGTGTGTGTGTGTGTGTGTGTGTGTGTGTGTAATTGTTACTACGGAAATTTTCAAACTTCTATTTTATAGAAGAAGAAAACACAACAGACTTAAATATTGCATGACCCAATTTCAGCAAATTATCAACGCATAGCCAAATTTGTTTTATCTGAGTATCTACTTAACTTTTATTTCAGTATACACAGATAGTACCTTAATACAATGATAGTGGCAAAAGAAAAAGTCCCTAAAATTAATGAGCAATCTATGTCCTACATTGTATTGTTAAAACAAAACATTACTATAATATGAATTATTTTTAATATTAAAATAAGATACTGCTTAGGCAAGCAGCCTGCCTCTAAGGGAGAAATTGCAGTTTGTTCATCCTAAGAATATAAAATGTGGTCTTGAAAGTAAGTAGTTTTCCTCCTCTTCCTGTGTAGAATATGGTAGATTAGAATTTTACAAAAGAACTTATTTAAAGGGACAACATAATCCCTCACTGCATGAAATGCAAGGATAGTATGTTATACAAGGGAAGTTTTGATTTAGTAACTCTACTTTGAATTTTCAAATGAAAAGAAAAATATGTTGCAACAATAAGTTGAAGGTTGATAAAACTGCTTCCCTTTAACTAAGTGATTATTCATTGACATAATCAGTAAGCTAATATTTTCTTTGAAAATTAACATGTTTTCTCTTTTCCTGGTCACAACTGAGTTCTCTATTCATTTTATCTCTTCAGTAACACTCTGGGGGAAACTCTCTGTTATTTGTTTTCTTCAATAATGTTGTATTTTACTCCCAAGAATAAGAATGATGTACATTTTAATGGGCAAGATTTTAAAACCTGTTCTTTTGACTAACATGACAAATGAAGCAAGTTCAACACAGTACCCATTTCTTGTATTTCTAGGACATTCGCTTAAGAGCAGCCTATGCATTAACCCTTTTTGCCTTCAATAATCGCTTTCAACAATACTTAATACTGGAAAGTGGAAAAATTACCCTGTCTATTTTTGAACCTTTTCTTGAATCAGCAGTTGAAACTGAGAAGGCAATGGCAGCATTTCAGGTATAAAATGAAAAATTAACACTTCAAGTTCATAAGTACATTTTTAGTGAAAAATTAAAAATAAACCAACAAAATGTTTTCTGATTTGTAAAATTCAATACTTTGTACATTAGTCCCCTCTATCTCATAAAACTCCATTAACTAGAAGAATTTCTTCATTCATGTAGAATTCTACAAGTTACAGGGAACATTTGCCTTGATACTGATGCTTACAATTGCCCTATGAGACTGATAGGCAGGTGATATTCTCACGGCCCCATATTATAATGAAATAACTATAGAAACACAGTGGAGTCCAAGACAGGTTTTCTAACTGCACATCTTTAGCTGATTACACTGATTTTTCAACCCTATCATGATTATGTGTATCTGGATTCTTAGATACACATAATTCATTTTGTGTATCATTCATTCTCTTCATTTTGTATCCTTTATCTTTTCGAAGTGCTTTTTATGAACATATACCTCAAGGATGCAAAATTTACGAACGTTGTAGAAAGACTTGTATGGCCTATTATGGTCATTGATTTGATTGGTTAAGGGCAAGTACTCTAACTCCTCCCTGTTACTGCTTGCTTCTCTTTTATTGGATCCTATTAAATACTTAAGAAATATTTCTCACCAAAGGATGAAAGTTTAAGGAAGCTAAGGATAAAATGTTCAATGATTCTGTACATCTCTGTGTTTTTAGATTATTGTATTAGCTAAAGTCATCATCGATGCGGACCATATTACCTTGTCTGCAAGAGGTGTTACTATTTTAGTAGACAGTCTGTACTCGAATCATTATCCTACTATTGTCTTAACAGGTAAGAACCGACTAGCGCTAATTGTATACAATATTTGGAAAAAAAATTTTTTTATAATTTGAGCAATAGAAAAATAACAAGCCTTATTCTGCGTCATACAAGTTGAGAAATGAACTTGTGTTAATTAGTGGAACTCCAGCATCGGTCTGCATTTAACAGTGGGGGCCCACACTGCACCCTGAAAAGGAGCAGAGTTAACTGTGACTATGGCCTTTTTTACTTTTCTAATGACTTTTTCAAACCCTGATTGTTTTTCCAGGATATAAAAATGAGAATTCCACTATGAACAACCAATAACTGATTTGTACCAGCAGGAGATTTGCACTGATATCTTTCTGTCTGGTTTACATCTGACAAATCGTGCACATTTTGCTAGTATTGAAGTGTTCCCCATGTCGCTGTGCCATACAGCAAAGCACAGTGGTCCAGCAGAGTTCCTGACACAAGGTTAATTCTGTGACTTTATCTACGCCAGGCCAGTTCACACCAAGTACTGACTAGTAATGTTCACGCGACTTGACATGTCGCTCCCAAGGCAACATAAAACAACATCAGAATGACAGTTGGTAACTTACAATAAATAAGTCAATATTGTTTTTCCAAACTGAAATAGACCAGGGAAGGAATAAAAGAAACTCAGCCTCTACCACAAAATTACATTATCATGGAGTATATTTATATGACAAGGAAAAAAGTTAAGCAAATGAAAGTTTCTGATGGAAACTAGCTAGGGAAAACATGCATAAGATTTTCATCTAAAGAACATTAATTCAGTGTCATAGCAATTCTGTGACTCTGAGAAACAATTGCAGTGAGTTTACTTTTTGTGTATGAAATGCCACATTATACATGCCTGCTTTTTTTGTGTTTTTTTTGTACTGGGAATCGAACTCAAGACCTCATGTTTGCCAGGCAGGCGCTGTCCTGCTGAGCTATATCCCCAGCTCCTATTACTAGTTTTGAACGTTCACTTCCTGTCTGGGGAGAACTGAATCTCAAAAGTCACTGGACCTTCTCTGCTGTCTGCCACCAGTATCCTATGCACATTCTGGGGATCTCAGGCCAGCTAGGACAGTCAGGCCTCAGGAACAGTGTAAGACACTGATCGCTCAGTGTCCAGACTGACACAATTCCCAGAGGAGGCTCAAAAGTCACAGGCATTTTGCAGAGACTGGAATTTCTGTGGTCAAAGTGTCAAGAGTTTTCCCGTGCGCATCTTTTAGTTTCTCTCCAAAGTTCCCACTGGCACTCCTTTGAGTGCTGTAAGATTAAGTCTGTCCTACTTTCTCTGCCCTCTCTGTTTCCCAGTTCTTATCTCCTGGCTGTAAAAGTATCTTATTAACCTCACAGAGAGGTTGCCTGTAGGCAGCTTTTGCTTTCCAAACAACCCAGTCTTCTCCAACTGAGGGAGAATTCCTCAGCTTATATTAGAGGCCAGGAGCACAAGAGAGAACAAATATAGTAGCCACACACAGATGTAGAAATACATTTATATTTTAAAATATCAATAAGAATGAAATAGTATTAATAGTTACACCATTAATTATTTTAATTACTGAATCACTTTATCATTCTTGGTCCCAAAATGCTTTTTTTATGGTCAGAACTTCAATGATTATTAAGTTTAAATAGCCAATACATTTATTGATTCTATAAGATCATTAAGGTCTTGAAGCCATTTGAAGTGCAAAAGAACATATTAAATTTTCTTATGACAATCATTACTGTTATCATTTAAAAAAAACCTAAAACAAAATATATCTGAAGCCACAGAAGGAAGAAAACTTCCAGTTTAAAAAAAAAATCCTACTCTTTAAAACCTGTTTAATTTTTATGATTTGTGACAGAAAAAGCAAACCATAATTTTGGGGAAAACTTATTCTACATTTATATACATAGGCATTTCTTCATTTACCAGAGATGTAAAGCTGTATATAAAGTAACACAAGCATGGCACATTGATTTATCACTTAAATGACACAATCATGTTTTCTCATTTAATTTACAGGGAATTTAATAGCTAGCCTGGCCCACTCTAGAGCTGGAATTCCAGAAGCATTTATCACATTAGGAACAGTGCAACGACTCTGCTACCACTTGTACTCAGGAAGAGAAGAGGTAAAAACAAAACCAATTGTAAAACTGAATGTACTGAAAACAATATAAATTACCCCTCTCATCTCATCAAAGTGTAGCATGCAAGAGGCTGGTGCAAGATTTTACCAAGGGTCAAGGAATATAGAAAAGGGAAGTTCATGGATCCACTGCAGGAGGGCAGAGGGCAAATCCAAGAGAAGGCCCTGCTGTTAGTGGCAAGGGCTGAGGGCTTTGTGTTTGATTTTAACGCATCCCAGGGAGCTTTCCGTAAGGTCGGGGTTGATAGTCCGGTGTGGTTTGAAGACTGAGTAAAGTTTTGTTCAACAGGATGCAATGCTCCTGGCTTTGTTAGAAACCGTCCTTGCAGGTAAAATTCAGGAACAAATAATGGAATCAGAGTAAACTATGTATGTTTGTACTTAAAAGGGACTTTTGATGTTCGATTCAGGTAGGGAAGAAATGTTATACTTTACAATGTGACCAGTGATCAGATATCTAGGGATGTATTTGAAGTTCTTGTGCATAGCTTACAAGGTAAAAAGCTAATGGCCTCCTCCAGATTAACCACGAGGCTGCAGTGCAGCCTTTTGTATTTTTTGCTTTTATTTTATGGTACATAGTAGATACACAGTGATAACATTCATCATCTAGAATGTACCTATACATGATATATCTTGCTTCTTGTTTCCCCATTTCTCTCTCCTCCTTTAGGCCCACTTTCCCTCCTTATTTACAAAAGCTTTGTTGTCATTTTTTTCTTTCTTTTTTTTCCTTGTTCTTCCTTTCCTACCCTCCCCTTGTTTCCCTTTCCAGCCTCTAAAGAAACAATGGGAAAATAACTATGACTCCTCACATTTCTCACTATGAAACTTCTCCTCAGGCTGACTGTTATACAGTTCATGTTATTATCTCAAAGTTAGATGAATTTTCTAGAACTAAGTTGTCATACTGGCCTTCCACCATTCTGATTCCTACAAATAGTGTACCTTTGTTTTCACTTCAAGATTTAAATAGGACTTTAATTACAAAAGCAGTGCAACTATAATTAAAGATTTAAAAAGAAATACTTGCTCAAATTAGTCTGCAAATTAAAAAACAAAACCAAGGAAAACCTTGTGAAATGTCATTTTAATGCTAGTTAATTCATCCCATGAATAAATACATTGGTGATATAGAAATTTATAATTGAAGTGCTTATGAAGTAAAAAAACAGGGACTTTTTAATCCCACTGAAATATTTTCCTATGACCTGGAAAGAATGAAAGTGGAATCCACAAGGCAGTTTTCTTGACGTGCTGAGCGGGGTTAGAGGTGAGGACATGTGAGAGGCCCCAATGGCCACAGCAGTGGTTTGCTAGCATTCCTCACTCTCCCCCAAGGGAGAGAACAGTTATTTCTCCAACTTGAGGCTGTACCAGAATTACCTGAAAGACCGTTCTATCACTGATTGCTGGGCCCCCTTCCCAGAATTCCTGGCTCAGTCCATCTGATTGAGGTGGCTCCAGACACTGCATTTCTAGCGAGTTCCCAGCAGCTGACAGTGTTGATCCAGGAATCACACGATGAAAACAGAGCCACAGGATCACGGTGTGGAGGACGCGTGGGTGTACAGAGCAGCTGGCTGCCAAATAAAGACTAATATAGGTCAGCTCTTTGATACCAGGCATGTTATTTTATTAAATATTTTATGCTACCAGTTACCCAAATCGCTGCCCAGGGGTAGACATCACATGAACAACCTAATTACTTAAGTCCCAGGCAACGAGCACTTCCTTGAAAAAATGAGTCCTGTGGCCAAAACCTGAGCTTCTTTATTGTTCTCAGCGTAAAACAGTGCTTTCCTGTTTTGGCCTCCTTTGGCCTCTTGTCTCTTTTCTAGTTTCCTTGGACAATCACCTGAGCAGCTTTGAAAAACCCTGAAGCCCAGGCTGCAACCTAGAATAATTAAGTGAATTTCCAGAGATGGGACCCAGGCATAACTGTCAAAGTTATTCATTCAGGTGATTCTAATACATAGACAAAGTTGAAATTTCAAAGGTTCTCACTGTGGTTGTGCATTAAAATAACCTGTGACACTGATTCAGATTTCATTGGTTGAAACCTTCTTAATACTTTAGGTGATTCCAAAATGCAGTCAAGACTGCAAACTACTACAGGTCAATGGCAGTGGACCATCTTCTCCCAAAGATATGGCTGTTCTGCTCTTATCTAAAAACAACCGTCAGTTTACATACACGTGTTGTACCTAGCCAATGACTTGCCTATGAAGCAGAGTACTAGTTAGACACTTTAAGAATAAAACACACCAGCCAAGAACCCTTGTTTCTTCTCTATTTAGGTTCGGACAGCATGTTCCTGTGCTCTTGGATACTTAACTTACAATGCAAACGGTTTCCGCATTCTGTTAAAAGAATGCAGGAATAAACCTAATCAGTTCCTTCGTATAAGAAACAATATCAGCAGAGATGCGAGTATTAATCCAGCATTTTTAAAGGAATTTGAAATGCAACAAATGATTGGACTTCCTTCTTTAAGGTGTGTGCCTATATTTTTAAGTTACAATAGTGAATTATTGATAGAGAACTTAGGAAAGTTCAGGGAAGATTGCGCATAGGAAGGTATCTTTGCTATGAACATAGGCTTTGTATTCTGAAGGATAAACTTTATTCTCATTTCCAATGCCAAAGTCTTTTTTTAAAAAATTAATTTATGAGTGAGAGGTCTTGCTGTTTCCCGAGCTAACCCAGAACTCCTGAGCTGAAGTGATCTTCCTGCCTCAGCCTCTCCAGTGGCTGGGACTAGAGATAGGACCTATGATGCACATCTCAAAATCTGTTTTAATTCCAATGTGCATCACAACTGTGGGTGCAGATAAGAATACAATACCTTGGGGGCCCTGTGTGGCCAGATCGTTTTATAGTTCTTGGGAGGCTGATGAAACCCAAGTCTGACCCAAGATTCCATTTTCCATTGGACTAGAAATACATTCGAGAATTCTGAGCTAAGCAGGAGCACAGCTATGACCTCAGCTCCAAATGTGCCTTGTGGATGTGATCCAAAGCTGGGCAAAGCCTTGCGGGGAGGAAACAGCTCCAGCTGACCCTCGCTGGTAGTTATGGTGAAGTCTGCCAGGCACTTGCTCAGATGGTTTATCTCCATGCTGCAGTTTCTTTGAAAATCAGTTCCCTGAAAAAGCAGGAGGGGGAGTCCAATCTCCTTACTGTAGTGTAGCCATGTTTTCTCTTCCTCTGTAGATGCAGCAGAATCCTGTCTTCTCTGCAAGTAGTGCTATTCATACAAAAGAAATGATTCAAGGTGTGAGGTGTAGTCAAAAGTACACTATGTGGTTAAAATTAGACATGTTTTTAACTGTAAAAGACATACTGCCATTAATTTCCCTCCAAATACTCCCCCTCGCTTTGGACACACTTATCCCTTCGTTCTGGATACTTCCCGAAGCACTTCTGGAAGTCTTCTTGAATCATGCTGTTGTGGCTGTCTTGATGTCCTGAATGCATTCAAAAGTATGTCTCTTTCATGGTCATTTTTTACTTTGGAGAAGACCCGAAAGTCCCATGGTGCCACATGCAGTGAATAAAGGTGGGAACGGTTTGCTGGTGCTGCTGTCTCACTGGATGGCACTCAGCAGGGACATGCACAGTATATTTGATCTTAACAGGTGGTTGGGAAAGAGTACCTTCACAACTGCCTCAGAAAGTAGCAAGAACAATGGGATGTGTGGTTAAAGGGAGGAGGAATGTTGTGGGGAAATAATGGCCATGTGTCTTTTGCTGTCATAAATTTTTCAATTTAGGGATTTACCATATTTTGGATCATTTACCATATTTTGATTACCATATTTTTGATACCATGAGCTCTGTGATAACAGGATCTAATAATGCATTATGATTATATAAATTGTAGAGAAAGCTGAGTATATCCATTATGTTGGAGATCTAAGATGTCCCCCCAAAACCTCCCATGTTCAGAGGTGGTGGTTTAGAAGGTGACTGAATCACGGGGGCGTTACACTCACCAGTGGGTTAATCCACTGTCAGATCCATAGCTGAATGTCCTGTTAAGAGACAGTGCCTTGCTGGAGAGGACAGGTCATTGTGGTGGGAAATGGAAGAGTATATTCTTGTCCCTGGTTTCTCCTTCCTCAATTCTGTTCCTTCCACCATGCTGTTTCTGCTTAGGAGTCACCCAACCATAGACTGAACCCTCTAAAACTGGGAGCAAAAATAAATCTTTTCTCCTTATGTTTTGGGTGTCAGGTATTTTGTCCCAGTGATAGGAAAGTGACTAATAGAACATCTTTAGAGTCACTTTAATTCGTGGAAAAGCTGAAAATCAAAAATTGATTGCTGTTTTATATAATAAGCCAAAAACTGTAAATGTAAATTAACAATATTAAATTTTGGTTCAAAAGATTAATTTAGGATACTTAGTATTTTGACCATTCCCATAGTTAGCCTGAATAACAACTTTGTGGATGTGCCACTTTGTCAAATTTTTGTAAAAATCCAGCTATAATAGTGACTTTTTCATTGCTTAGACAATGTACTCAATGTACACAATTTAAAGCAGTAAGTGGTTTATTTTGCCTCATGGCTTCAACAGATTCAGTCCATGGTTTGCTAACACCAGGGTAGAAACAAGAGAGTGTAAGGGCCTGGAAGAGTAAAGGTCCTCACCTCATGGCAGCCAGGAAACATTTTCTCAGTGTCAAGAGAGAAAGGGTCCACGGCCCGGATAGTTACCTAAGGTCAGGTTTCTCTGACCCACCCAAACACACCTGGAATTGTGCTTTATTAATTGCCTCGACTGCTCCCAATCCAATCCAGTTGACTTTCCAGCTTAACTGCTATACAAGCTAAAGTGTCTTCTTCCCATCACTTCAAGTATATTTAATGTTCAACAGTCAGGAGTGAATGAAGATACAATACCCAAATGTGCATCATTTCACACATGCTAACTAAAATGTATGAAATAGCCCATTAGGCATGGAAGATGGCACCTGGAAAAATCTTCACATATTGCTTCACAATGTCTTCATTTATCTTATTTAAAATATTTTCCTTTCAGTCTGGAGAAGAATGGAGGTCCTTCCATAACTCCTGTCTTTAAAAAAGGTAATTATTTTTTCTTTTCTTTTTGCAGTAGCTCTGGCTATTTGTTTTGAGCCAGGGTCAGGTAGTTCAGGCTGGCCTTGGACTCACTATGTAGCAAGGTTAGCCTGGAACTCATAGCAATCCTCCTGCCTCGACCTCCCAAGTGCTAGGATTATAGGCATGCGCCACCATGCCTGGCTAGCTGTGGAGTTCTAAAATTCTATCTCTAAAAATCTGAAATTCAGAGACAACCTAAAACCTCTTGTATCTATAAATGCCTTCCATATTTAAGCCCACAGTAACAATACAAGGTCTTCCCCACTAATAATTTACTAATGAGTTACAGCTTGTGTAACTTGCCCCAGAACACTCTTTCTTTGCATTTTCTTAAGCCAACCACTGAAATGTCATTAAATGACATGGATGCCTTAAATAATGGTCATGCTGTTCTGTTTCATGTATGACTGTATATAAATTCTTAGAGCAGAAAGAATGTGTTTTCACTGGTATTGTGTAGTTTTGCAGTTAAAAGCTATAGGACCTAGATCTGCAGAAGATTCCAGATCCTATTAACTCATCCCTTATTAGGTGTTTACTAGAAAATGTAAATCACTTATTATTGTGTCTATGCTTGTTCATGTGTGCTTAATAAGGGATCACACTCAGTTTTACTTGCTATGTTGTCCTTCAGTCAAAAGGGTAGAACCATTCGCTCAAAATCAGTTTTCCAGAATCAGAAACAGAAAGGAAGAGACAATAAAGGAGGAGGAGAGACTTCATTTATTCAGGGAGTATTTGCAGGAATCTAGTTGTATATATGGTATATTTCTGAATATCATGGGTAGAAGAGTATTTTTTCTATAGCTCTTTAATAAAATAATAATGTTTACAAAAAGATAAGATCAGTCCTACTTTCTTCACATTAATACTGGCTTTTAGCTACAATATGTAAGCAGTAATTGTCTGAAGAAGCTCTTACAGGTTTATAGTAATATAAGAAAAAATAAGGACAATGTAGGAAATTTCTGATAAAATTAATCTCATAAAATGTCAAGTCTATCATTTTAAGATAATGCCTTTTACACTTTCTGTTGAGGTTAAAATATTTATCAAATTTTGTTCACAGCAGTTGATGCTTTTTAAAAAACTGTTTCTTTCTTTGAGACAGGGTCTCACTTGGGAGTTCAGGCTGGCCTCGAACCCACAGAAATGCTCCTGCCTCAGCCCTCTGAGTGCTGGGGTTACAGGCACACACCACCACGCCTGGCCTTTTTTTTTTTTTTTTTTAAATTAGGGCCAAATTGAGCCCCAATAGAAGCTGGAAAAATACATGCTAATCCCTATAAATTTTTGGTTTCTAACATCTCAAGGTTTGGGAACTACTGAACTGTTTGCTTAGAATGTTTTAGTTATGTGAAAGACAGAAGTGTATAAAAGTGGAAGCAGTAAGACTACACCTAGGACCCTTTGGTTTAAGAGATACTTGATTGTGGTTCTCTAATTTTTAGGGAAAGAGCATCGAAGAAAAGCAAAACCTAAAATTCAACCAAAAGACTCTCTGACATTAATGCCTCCTGTAACTAACTTCATGGGACTCTATAAAACAACAAAAAAGAGCAAAGTTTCCCATAATATTTTTTCTTTTTCATCTGCAATTTCATCAGACATCATCAGTGTATCAAGACCAAGAATCGTGTGTTTGAACCAACTTGGGAAACAGGAAAAGAAAGCCAACCCAGAGCCTGGTGAAAGCTAATTAAAAAATCTTAGTATGGAAAGACTCTGAGCAATCTTCTCAAATGTTTAAAACAGTTTTTTTTTTAGTATGGTAAAATACATATAATTAAGCAATCTTTTTGAATGGAAGTTCTTGATATTGATACTAACCAGATTTTCTTTAGCATGTCTTGGAATTTAACACAGGGTCAGAGTTATGCTTTCACTAAATAAGTAGCATTTTCTGTAATAGAATGCCTGTATGTAAATCTACCGATATCTACTGATTGACAGAGAATTAGAAACATTTTTGAATTGGTATATTAAGTTAGAGGACTGAGTCGATGTATCCCACATATTAATGCTCATTTTAAATACCTTATTTAATGAGAAATGTTACAAACACATGATACTTTCAAAACCTAAAATGTACACTACTTTAAAAATATTTTCTTAAAATCTGACATCATTGTCCATCGGGCACATAAGGGCGGTTACAAAATGTAGCCACCAGTGTGGACTGAATTCCATATGGACACGGTGTCTTTGGTTTGCAACCGGAAAGATGACATTCTTTATGGCTTACAACCACTTGATGTCTCTGCTCACAAAAGCACTGCTCCCAGCAGGCACAGGCTTTGGTGTGTGCCTACTCCTATTCCAGAGCGGCAGACAGATGCGATACACATGCAAGCTGGGCTTCGCTGCATTCCTCAATGCCCCTCCTTCTCTCCATCCACTTTGCTGAACGGTCTCCGGCCTGAGGGTCCTGCTGCAATCCATTCTTTACCTGGGCTGCAGGAAGCGTGGAATGCAGGCGTTAGTTAGTAGTTATTTTCCCCCACGGGCCTGAACACAACAGTAACGATGGTGATGACAGTAGCTACGTGGATTCAGGCTTTCTCAGAATCCCAACCCTGCGTTCTTAACCACTGCAAGCTAAGAGACCTCTACATTTCCAAATTAATTTCTCAATCACATTAAATAGTTGTAACTCTCTGATGGAGGACAAATCTAGGAAATACAATAGGAAAGGGTGTGTTTAGGAATAAATAAATAATGAGCTATTTACTCAGCAAAATTAAAGATAAGAATTCATATTGATGGAAGTATTAAGCTACTGCAGATGTAAAAAATAATCTAGACAGTACCTTGTGAATTTTGAAACTATCATCAGTTAGGCTTAAAATGAGTTTAAGAGTATTTGCAGGCTTTAGAGCAAGGATTCTTTATAGCCACAGGTAATTCCTGAGCATTTTGGCTCAGTCAGACAAGCCTACCAACCCTACAACTCAGAATATTTCTCCTAAAAATCAGCCAGCTCCCAGAAAGATTATTTTTATTATGCCATATTTTCTATTCTTTTTTACTTCTTAAAAATTATATATGAGAAAAGCCTCAAGACCTACTATTGTAACAATTTACTTGCCTCTTAGCTAAACTATGGAGATAACGCTGACACACGTTTACTAATACAGAGTCTCCTGTCTTTCTCCCTCTTCTTTCTTCCTTCCTCCTTCCCTACCTACTGAAATGCCTAAATGCCACAAAAGGCTTCCAGAGTTTGCTCATTTTCTTTATCTGCAGTTACCTTTACTTACATCATGAACTGAATCTTGACATGTATGATTATAGCACTTGGAACAATTTTCAAACTTTGAAACTTTAAAAACACGGATTATAGGTACCCCTGCTTGTGATAATAGGAAGAAATTTGGGTAAATCTTGCACAGTGTATATGAATTCTGAATATAATAAACACAGGAAATAATTACATTTGTCTGCGAATTCAGATTCACTGACACAGAATGCAAATCCAAATGTAAAATGTGAATTCACAAACTAATAGCTTCTTGTAAATGGTATTTCTTAAACAATGCCACCATATTTACATAGCAATCTAGTATCAAAAATATGCAAAGCTTTATAACCATTGACTATTTCTATATGTTTCTTTATATTTTCTTTGTAGGATAAAATGGATAATCATCAAGTCATACCCTGTAATCATAATTCTAACAAAGGGAAACTTCCCAAAATAAAGGCATTTAAAGCAGAGCTGAAATAAGAAATATTTGATTTCTAGATTTTTGTTATTAACTTCTAATTTCCTCACAAACCAAGTCACTGATTAGAAAGTTAAAAGCTTGGCCCAGTATGGATGATATAAATTTTTCCCGGTCAGATCTCTCATGAAGAATTAATAGTCACACTGTCTTCATAGTCAAAGGTTGGTACACCCATTTTAGGCAGAAAAAAATAAATGCAATAACCTTATGATATCTGCAGTACAAAGTTTCAAATTCATGGGAAATTACCCCAAAACAAATATTTTTCATCTTACTTTCATTTGAATTTATACAATTTGTAAAGCAATGGTCAACTAGAGTATAATATATACTTGAGATAGAACCTGTTTAATTTTTAAGATTTCAAATTGGATGGGTTTTTAAAGACATATGGCACACCAACTTATTCCAGAGAGGATACCTAATAGCAAGCATTTTTTAATACATTCTGTTTATCAGCTTTTGGTCTTGACTTGGAATTCTCTGACTGGAACCAGCTTTAAACCCAGGCAGTGACACACGCCTGTGAGTGCAGCTCTTTGGGAGGCCTGCAGGTTTGAGTCCTGCCGGGGCAATGTAACAACACCTTGTCTCCCCAAAACAAAACAATACAACACAACGCAACACAACTAGGGCTGGGGATTAACTCAGTGTGGGGAGGTTCCTGGTTCAATTCCCTAGAATCACAAAAACTAGAACCAAAACCAAAACAAAACAAAAGGAAAAAAACTTTGACTAGGCTACACTGCCTTTTTATATCTATCTATAGATATATATATATTTTAAATTTTTAATTTAAAACAAAAAAATAATGATACAGAATGTCCAAACAAAACAATAGGAGATTAACAATGGTCAATACATTGCTCATTGTTATCTTCAAACTCAGATTACAAGATTGAGGCAAGAAAAAAATGATTAAACAATGAAAGCACAAACCATTCTTTTTGATGAGCTAACAGATTAGCAGTTATAATTACTGTATGTATAGTCTTTTTTTTTCTCCTTTCCCCTATGCCAGGTGTTCTTTCCTTTTGAACAGTTTCTTCTTTAACTTTAACAATATCTATTGTACATTTTGGATCTTGTTTACTCTTTCAGTTTTTTACACTAGGGAGACAATACAACATTTACACATGCGATTCTGATTTATTTAACTTATGAGTGTGATCCCTAGTTGCATCCATTTATCGGTGAAAGCACTGAGTGTATCCTTCTTTATACCTGAGTAGTACTCTGTTGTATAAAAATACCATTTTTTAGGGCCGGGGATTTAGCTCAGTGGCTTAAGCACGTGCCTGGCAAGTGCAAGTTTGTGAGTTCAATCCCCGGTACCAAAAAAAAAAAAAAAACCCCAAAATACCACTTTTTTATTTGTTCCTTGGTTGATGGGTATTTGGATTCTTTCCAAGATTTGGCGATTACAAATTGTGCCGCTATAAACATGAGTGTACATGTATCACTATATGTGATGTTTACAATTCTTCTGGGGAAATACCCAGAAGAGGAATAGCTGGATCAAATGAGACTTCTAAACCCAGCTTTTTGAGGACTCTCCACACTAGTTTCCACAGTAGTTGCACCAGTCTACACTCCCACCAACAGTGGAGAAGGGTTTCTTTTTCCCCACAGCCCTGCCAGCATTTGTTATTACCGTTGCTTTTTAAACTTACTTTCTCATTACAGAAGTCAGGCTGATGTTTCAGTAACGGTCAAAAACAGTTTCTATATCTTGATTTGGCAAAGGGGAGAAAAGATCTAGGCAGTGTGATATGAAGCCAATTTCTTCAATGTTTTTCTTCCCACTGCCAACATTAGTATATCTGTCCTGTACAAGATATTTTATTTTGGGTTTTGATAATAAAAAAAGCTATGCTCCCTTGTAACACAATAATATTGTCTTTCAATTATAAGGACATAGGAAAAGGAATAACAAAGTCTTGATGATTAATGTATTTCTACAATTTGATACACAAAAATATGAAAACTTAATTTTAATGTTGAAATATTACCTTTTAGAGACTTGAAAAGTAAAAATCAAATCTTCATTTCTAAATGTGGTACTTTTATGGCAGTTTCTCGAACTTCTTTGGATATATCTATTCCCAGAGGACATCTGCATTGTGAGACAAATCTCATTATTTCAAATATTTCTTTCATGATCCATTGCTAGTTCTGCAAATTACGTTTTAGAATCCTGGTGAGCAGTGTCTAACACATCATCATATGTGACGATGGGTCCTACATATACACAAGTATCTTGGAATCGCAAGCTAGAATATTGAAGACCATCTCATTAATAAGAAATAGAAATTTTGAGATGTTTCTGAATAAAAGTTTTACTGTTCTTTGCCAGGGATATAGCTCAGTGGTACAGTACCTGCCTGGCAAGTGCAAGATCCTGAGTTCAACTCCTTATTAAACAAAAAGTTTTCCTGTCCTCAAATACTGTAAATTAGTAAGTTGAAAAATTCTAAATGAAATATGGAAATAACAAAAGATGCCTTACAAAGTTACAAAGATGTTTACAAAGTTAAAATGGCAAAGACCTTTTATCACATAAAACCAACGTGGCCTCACATTCTAGAAATTCCTAGGGTTCTATGAAAGTCTCTGAGGTTTCAAAACCTGGCTTGTCCCTTTGAACTTTCCTCTGCCCCTGGTGGCGGGACAGGTCTTTCCTCTTACTCTTTGTTTAAAATTCTTTCTCAGTAGGTAATTTTAGCCCCAGATTTCTGCTTTTATGTTGCTCAGGATAAAACTAAGCTTTGTGAATGGGAAGGGAAAGAGGATTTGAAAAGATGGATGAGAATGGGGGAAAAAAAAGGAGTAATCAAGATGTATGTACAGATACAAACTCCCTGTATGAATGTGGTCATCACGTATACTTAAAGTCTACCAATGAAGTTTAAAAAAAAAAAGACTTGAACCTGACCCCTGCCTAGAAAAAGTCATCAGCTCCCACCTCGACACTGCCATAAGAGGGTACAGCTGGATCAGTCACAAGCCAGGCCGGCTCACCCACGTGAGGGACTCTGACACACTAGCTCCAACCTGCGCACTCACGATCACATCACAACTTCACATTATAGATGCTCGTGCTGGTAAGTTTTATTTTTTTTTATTTTTTATTTTTTTATTTTTTTTTTGGTACTGGGGATTGAACTCACGACCTTGCGCTTACCAGGGAAGCACTTAAGCCACTGAGCTAAATACCCAGCCCGCTGATAAGTTTTAAACTATCAGATGAAACAAGAGCCCAAAGGAGAATTACGTTAAGATTACAAAATATAATTGCCCTTTACCATTTCAGAATTAACTTAGCTTGATAACAGTAAACTAGGTTACTGGAGTTAGGCTTGGAATAGGAAATAAGGCTTGCAGGAAACAGCTATCTTTTGATAATTTCTCAGCTACCCCTGTAAAAACGTAGTCACAACCCAGTCTCACACCTGAATACTTTCTGTACATTCTCCTTAAGTTCCCCAGTATACCAGCTCGTTCTAAAAGCTCTCGACATTGCAAAAGTCCAGACTATGGAGATGGTTTCTATTTTGGTCCCTAAGAAAAGAATACATCACCCCTATCCAACTTTGGTTTCTAACTCACACATGATTTGTGAAACATTTTATAACTTGACTCTGTAGCAAAAATATTTCTTATAGCATGTCAACTTCAAATAGGTTCATGAAAAAAATTAATGCAACTTTCCTTTGAGTATCATCAGAATGTCAATGAAAATCTCATAAGAGCAAAATTCGGGCTCTGGATGACATGAGGTAACTTGCATAAAGTTTATAAATGGTACCACGTACTTTGGTTCATAGCGGATGCCTTCTACGTCATGTAAAACGCTCAAGCCGGCACGTAATCTTTCAATGCCATTCCTAAATAAAAGTCATCAGAGTAAGACGAACAGCCCAGCAATTTAAAAGAAGGTTTAGTCTGATGAAGTAGTTATTACCAGTTACGTGACGACGAATGGAGCACACACCCTGTGGCTTACCACGCGATCATAACGCCGTTGTCAGTGCACAGCCTGGGAGGGGGACACAGCAAAGTGCACTGCGTAGCATCTGTGACAACTTCCAGAGCTCTTCGGATGTAAAAGTTACTCGCGACACCTCCAGACACAACCTGTGACAATTGATGAGGTCAAAATTGGCAACCATCCATGGGTCTAAACTAAGCTGTGAACTAAGACTGAGGAATGGATCAGCATCACAGAATCAAAAAGTACATTTTGAGGTTGGTAATGGGGAAGAGATATGTCTGTATTATAAAAGGAGAAAAATCACTAACAATTTTACTATCAGTGTATAACCACTATTAGCATTTTTATATATTTTTTCCAACCTTTTTCTAAGTATTTCTGTAAGTATACCGTAGTACATCAGAGTACATCAAACTTTTTAGATTCTGAAAGTTTTACTTGTAAACAATTTTTATTTTACTATAAACTTGAAAAAACAATGATCTTTAACATTCATTTAATATTCAACTTTTCACTTAAACACTTTTTGTTATAGTTTATAATTTTATAAAATATAAAGTTTAACAGGCTGGGGATTTAGCTCAGTTGTGTAAGTGCCTGCCTGGTAAGCACAAAGTCGTAAGTTTGATCCTCGGTACCAAAAAAAAAGTTTAGGCTGGGGATATAGCTCAGTGGCACAGTGCCTGCCTGGCAAGGGCAAGGTCATGAGTTCAATTCCTAATACAGAAAAATAGATAAAGTTTAAGATACATTAACCAAGAAGATTATCAAAACTTTTAAGCATATTTAAAGGGATTTCATTAGGTGGAGGAAATCACTCGTTTTCTAAAACTAGTGACAGCAATTATTGCACTTGGTTTCTTTACTGTAAACCCTCCTTCAAGTCCAAAAAGAGATGTGGTAATGTACTTTTTTCTATATAATCTATACAAGTACCTGTCCCATAAAGCTACCATATGTGTACCAGAAATGACTGTAAGTCTTTTTTAGTCTACATAATTTCACGCTGGCAGGGCCAGCAAATGTCATAAGACCAGTTTACCCTAAACACAAGGTTGGTTAAGGCGTTGAGAAAAGAAGTAACACCCTGCAAAGGGTACCGAGAATGTTACGTGAGATGACAAAACTTACTAGTACTGCATTACTTTGAGGTAACAGCTCTCTCTGCTTGCAAAACAGAATAGCACGGTGCGTTCTCTTTGCAAGGTGGCACGCTGCTGTGTGCTGTACTACAGCAGCGATGTCTGCAGCTGAGGACAGGACCTGCCCCTTCTCAATACCTGCCGAAATACGTAGGTACTTTCAGGCACAACCCAGGAATATTCATCTGTCCAACTTCACTAATTGGAAATATACCTTCCTCTTTTTCCTTTTGCGTTATTATTCTTTCAATAACATGCTGAAGTCCAGTAAAAGAAAAATCACAATTTTTAACTTGATGCATGGGTGGAGTGATATCAAAATGAAATCTATTTCCTTGTTTGGCCAAGTGTTCTATAGCCTTCCCACCACTCAAGCCAGAGCATTCTGGATGTTTGATCAAGGAAAGTCTTCTAGCAACCTATCAAAAACAAAAATACATTTTAAAAAATAAGTCATAAGTTACGTACTTTAAAACTAAACGATGCAAGGCAAATGAACAGAAAAATTAATACAGTGCTGGACACTGTACCCTGACAAAGATGGGGTCTAGCTGATTTTCAGTAAAGCAGAAACCTTGTTCGTATGACAACTTGATGAGCAGTGGACAAATGCTGGCCCTACTTTTACTCTCCTACTGGGGTTGGAAAATGGGTTTGAAGTTGATCGTGACTGCTGAATGATGAACTCCCAAGAGAAAAACCTGCCCTGCCGTTTCTTATCATTTCAGCTGTTGGCAGCGTCTTTTTTATGCATGGTAGGAGGCTCTGTAGTATTCAAAAACAAAAGAAAATGGAATCTATTTGTCTATACCGCCAGTGATGGCTCTACTGATAGAACAACCTGTCTAATAAGATAATGAGGAGTACTTGGATAGCAGTTGTGCCTCTAACACTATTTATCAGTTTATTTTAGCTGAAATGCACATTATAACATAAAATACAGAAATTAATTCTTAAATAATTACCTTGTCAAGCATGTCACCAGGTGCTATATCCAAAGACTTTCCAAGAAGCAGGAAATCTGAAACTCCTTGGGCTAATGCCAATAGACAATGACCTCCAGAAATCAAAAGAACTAAAAAAGGAAATTCTACTTGGTTGGTCAGCCTAATAGTCAGTGCGTGCGCCTCCATGTGATGAATGGGGATGAATGGCTTCTTCAACTGGTTCACCAGCTGTAAGCTAAATGATAAGCCCACCCCTAAGCTTAGAGCAAGTCCCGGCTTTATGGTGGTTGCAATCGCTGCGAGTTCACTTGGAGGGATCTGACTGGCAGAAAGAGCTTCCTGTACTACGCGCTGAATATTTTCTCTGTGAAGCTGCTGAGCTACCGGAGGAATAATCCCACCTGTCCTGAAAGAAACAAAAAGACAGCTTTTTAGCAATGCAAGAGTGTAAAAACAAAGAAATGAAAATGATAATATAGGAACTAAAGGCATGATTCCAAATTAATCCTTATATGGCTGGCCAAACTCAGTTTTTCCAAATTATGTGCTCTGTCATGTAGTATACTATGAGAACTCAAGGAAATGATTAAGAGGATAATGTTTTTGCCTTTTGAAATCTGTGCACAAAACCCTCAGATTTCTTTCTTTTTTTTTTTTTTTTTTTGCTGATGAGTGAAATCATCAAATCCTTTTAAAACATTCTGCAGAAGTCCTGAGCAAATGAAAGACAGGGTAAAATGGTACTTTAGGAAAATTAATTTCCTTGCAGCTGGAGAGATTTTTAGAGATTACTTCAAAAGCATTTATGTGAAATAACTGTATCTTGAAGTGGGTGATTTATGAGAATGGACAGACACAGACAGAGAAACATGAAAACTGTAACAGACAACTAGATATATGCGACTAGGGGACAAAGGCATAGAAGATTCAGATTTTTGGGTGAAATGACTGGAAGAAAAGAAATATAGTGAAGATAGTTTTTGTGAAGATGAATTTTTGTTTGAATATGTTGCCCTTGAGGTCACAGTAGCAGAGTATAGCTTGCAATCCTAACATAAAGTTTGGGACTCCAGTGCTCAGACTTGGTAAATGAGAGTTTTGATCCAAGTAAGACAAGGCATGGTCACTCCAAATGTCAAGAGTAAACAATGAGGAGACAAATTTGCTACCAACAAATATGCTAGCATGTGACTGATTTGTAATCTGAGAAGTGCAATAAAATATAGAGTGCAAAATACGTATGCAACTTCGAAATTTATCTTCCATATATTCAATGTTGTAAGGCCTGCTCCTTCTTTTTTTTTTTTTTTTTGGTACTGGGGATAGAACTCATGACCTCGCACTTGCCAGGCAAGCACTTGTGCCACTGAACTAAATCCTCAGCCCTAGGCCTGCTCCTTCTATACATAGCAATAAAAATCCTTAGAACAGTCAATGAATGCTTAATAGTTAAAATATGAGGTATGATAAAAATACACAATATTAACAATTTTAAAATGTATCACAGTCAACTACATGTTGCTACTAATTTCTCTCCAAATACTTTCCCTTGCTTTGAGGCCAGTTATCCCACCACTCTTCCCACTTTCTGAAGCAGTTCTGGAAGTCCTCTTTCATGCCTTTAGTTCTGTTGTGGTGGCTGCCTCAAAGTCTGTCCTGTATCAACTCAAAATGCTGAGCTTTCTGGTCATTCTGACTTTCAGGAGGAACCAGAAATCCCGTGGTTACTGTCATGGTTTTGCGAGCTTGCTTTTCCACTGGACCACACTGGGCAGCAGTATCCTCTGTATTTCTGATCAGGCCTCCTAGCGACATTAGAACAGGACTTCCTGAACTGCCTCAGAAAGTGAGAAGAATGATGGGATATGTGTGTTGAAAACAAGGGGACAATTTTGAAGAGGATTAATAGCAATGTGTCTTTTGGTGTAACAAAATTTTTTTAAAAAATTAAATATGCACTGTATATTTTGACCATGCCATCTGTATTATTTTAAGCAATGAGGGAGATGTAAAGGTCTCTTATTTCAACACATACATATTATAATGTAATTTACCTTAATTCTTCAAAGATACCTTTTCTTTTATATTCCCATCCCTATTTGTGGCATCAATAACCCCATAATCATCTGGGTTTTAAGGCGCATCTTTACTTTTCCTTCATTTTCACTCTCTACCCTTAATACCATCTCACTGCTGTGGCCAAATACAAAAAGTCCGCCTTCCGGATAAAGAGGAAGATGGTGGACTGGTAGGTAGCAGGAGAGAGACCCTCTCTGAGAGAGACAGCTCAAATGCCAGAATAAAACACCCTGGAGAGTCCCAAACAGAGAGAGAGAGACTCTCACAACCTAGAAAGGAACTAAAGTGCGAAAACCCGCTCGAATATGAGGTCCTGGGGCTACTATTAGTGAAGATAAGATCAGCGAGCACGGCATTCTCCTCGAGCTGCCTGAACCCCGCCTGACCTGAACAAGCGATCCGCGCCAAAGCGACTGGCTTGAGCCACAGGAGCGCGGAGCTGAACAGCCCTGCGTGCAGCTCGCCGGGACCGGCTCTGCACACGACCCACCCAGAGGCACCATGGATTCCCACCGCAACCACGCTGAAATTGGAGGTCGGGCAGTCCAGCAGTTCTCGGGGACACGGTGAGTGATGGGAATAAGACCCTACCACGGGAAAGGGGAAACCGACTAGACGACATGTTGGATTTGGGCAGGACAGCCCTAACTCCATAAGGAAGTGGCTTCAGCTGGTTACTCCCCTCGCCAAGTGGATTGGTGGAATCTGCTTGAACTAGGCCATGCCCCTGGCAGGGACCCAGTTACTTCCCTGAGATCAGTGCACACTGATGCAGTGAAGACCTGCAAAGGTTGACTGGCCCAGAAGGGAAGAGGTAGCATATACTGCCTGTGGGTGAACTCTAATCTCTGATAACCTATTGAAGAGGGCTAAAGCTCCTAGCCTGCGCCCTCTAGAGGAGCCTTAAACAACAAGAACAGGGTCTGGGCATTACACTGTACACTTGTAGGGAAGGAACCAAAAATATGACTAAAGGGAGAAATAAGAAAACACTCCCAGCCCCCAACCCTGAGAACATCCATCCAGGAGAGGTAAATACAAAAGAGACTGAGGACAGCAAAAATGCAACATCAAACACAGCGTTAGTGGACATAAAGAGATATCTTCAGGACCTCGTAGGCAGGACCAAAACTGAAATATTAATTCAAATTAAACAAGAGATAAGTAGATTAATAAAAGAAGGTCTGGGCACCTCTCAAGAAGACACAGACAGAAGAATAGAGGAACACAAATGGAGAGAACAATTTAATCAGCAATTCATAAAAAACTTAGAATTTATGAAGCAGATTCAAAGAGATTATCAGGAAACCAAAGATTCAATAGAAAGCTGGCAAAACTGCTTGAAAGAAACCAAAGATAGACTATCAAAAATTGAACACAGGCTTGCAACGTGGGGTCATGAAAGGGAAGATCTCTTAAAAATAACAAGGGAGCAAGCAGTAAAGATACAAAGACAGGAAGATGACAAGAGGATCTATAACTTAAAAATAAAGTATGTGAATGAAGACGCAGGAATCAAATCAGAGGAATTAAAAAGACTTTTCACAGCCATTATTAGAGAATTTTCCAAGCATAGAAAAAAGAAATGATACGCAGAAATATGAAGCATACAGAACTCCAGCCACCTAAAACCCAAACAGAGCTACACCCAGACACATAATAATCAAGATCCCAGAAATTCAATATAAGAACAGAATATTAAAAGCCATCAGAGAAAAGAAACAGATCACCTATAAAGGAAAACCCATCAAAATCACGGCCGACTTCTCGATACAGACCATCAGGTCAAGAAGAAGTTGGAGTAATGTAATTCAAGCGCTGAAGGAGAACAATCTCCAGCCCAGTTTGGTGTATCCTGCAAAACTCTCTGTAGAAATTAATGGAGAAAAAAGATGCTTCCATGACAAAGAGGAGCTAGGAGAATTTATGACCACCAGTCCAACCCTACAAAAAATTCTGAAGGACATACTCGGGAGAGAGAACAAGAACATGAGCATTTCAGGAACAGTGGCAGAGAGGCCTCAGTGAACGAGGCAGATAGTGAAGTAGAAAAGAAAAATAGACTATCATTGGCAGAAAAATAGAATAGCAGAAATGAGGCAGAGAAGATAGGTTATAATCTCTAGTATAGTGGGCCTTGAAATACTAACAGAGAGAAACACAAGCAGAGTAGATCAGGAGATAGGGTCCATTGAGCTGCTCTTTATAGGGAGGCAGTGAGACCCAAAACAAGCAGTGCACCCCATGGGAGTGAAAGGGGAGGAATTGTCTAAAAAAGGGAGGCAGAGGATACTGTTAATGGGGTAACAAGAT
>PVJX010023113.1:0-29664 GCA_004027295.1 Dolichotis patagonum | reverse complement strand
CAGAAATTCAATATAAGAACAGAATATTAAAAGCCATCAGAGAAAAGAAACAGATCACCTATAAAGGAAAACCCATCAAAATCACGGCAGACTTATTGACACAGACCATCAGGTCAAGAAGAGCTTGGAGTAAAGTAATTCAAGCCCTGAAGGAGAACAACCTCCAGCCCAGACTGATGTATCCTGCAAAACTCTCTCTAGAAATTAACGGAGAAACAAGATGCTTCCATGACAAAGAGGAACTGGGAGAATTTGGGACCACCAATCCAACCCTACAAAAAATACTGAAGGACATTTTAGAGAGAGAGAGAGGACAAGAATACGAGCATTTCAGGAACAATGGCAGAGAGGCCTCAGTGAATGGGACAGACAGTGGAGTGGAACAGAAAAATAGACAACCAATGGCAGAACAACAGAATAGCAGAAATAAGGCAGAGAAGATTGGCTGTAATCTCCAGTATAGATGGCCTTGAAATATTAACAGAGAGAAACACAGGCAGAGTAGATCAGGAGATAGGGTCCATTGAGATGCTCTATATAGGGAGGCAGTGGGACCCAAAACAAGCAGTGCACCCTATGGGAGTGAAAGGGGAGGAACTGTCTAAAAAAGGAAGGCAGAGAATATTGTTAACTGGGTAACAAGATTTAAAATACACATTATTCTCATCACTCTGCTTGGATGGATTACGTGCTGTTCCAGTTTGTCTACTGACACTAGACTTGAGGACATGGTCAGATATTCCAAAAATAAGAGGACATATTATGATAATCATCCCTAATTTCCTGTCAGCTTAATCTGAAGCCCTTTATAACTTATACTGTGTTATTATGACTGATCTTATTTGAATCTGGGTTGTTAGATTGCTACTTTATATTGACTGATTTTATTTAAATCTGTTATGATTGATAGCATCAAGTCTAGGCAACTAGACTGAGTATAGGCAACTACACTGAAGATGACAAGATTCATTAAGATACCCACTCTGGTTTGATTATTACTTGCTTTTGAAGTCTTATAATGTCTCCAATGCTTTGTTTTTATTAATGTTGTTATATAGTGCTGAGACATCATGGTAACCATTGTAGATCACCTTGTATTGCAGTTAAATATGACTTTTTTGCTTCATGCTTTTCTAGGAATTGTTTTGTTTTATCTTGCTTTGTTTTGTTTTTAACCTCTAATACAGAAAGGATAGATATACATTTAGAGACTCATGTATGTGTAGAGCTTATAAACAGTTTACAAGAACCAACTATATAACACAAGTTGAAATGAACAACTACTTTGAAGAAAAAGAGACACTACAGTACCCAGTGCTGATTCCATAATGTCATGATGTGTAACCCAGCAAAATTATCATTCTTTGTTCAAAGTGATTTTGGCTTGTTTTGTTTTGTTTTGTTTTAAGTTCAACACAAAGGAAGGTATGGACAGCTATTTCTAGGACAATGAGAGACACTATGACAGCCATTCTTGGCTTCCCTATTGTCTTCCCTATTCAGGTCTTGAAGACCTGAAACGCCCTCCTCGTCCTGCTCAGATCAATTCCACACTATGTTGTTTCATGTGAATTCCCCGTATGTGACAATATGGACAACTATTTGGAAGAAAACAAGAGTCAATATGATAGAGAGTGAATATCTCCAATTGTCTAGTTTTGGAATTTATGTCCCTTACATTGCTTTCTTGTGATCCGCTTTGTTCTGTTTTGTTGTTTAATTTTACCCTTTTGATATAACTGAATGTATATTTGAATGGGTAAGATGGATGACCATATTGCTGGGGTTTTTTGTCAGATCGTGGAACAAACTGTTAACAGACTCACTGTTTGAATGTCTACTTTACATGTTTTAACTTTATAATTTGAACTATTTCCAAGAAGTCAGTATGTAATTTGTCAATTAATAATATCTTAGGTTTTTTTGTTGTTGCTCTTTTCCTTTTTTCCTTGGAATTCTGTATTGTTGCTACCCTTTATTCTGTTTTGTTTTGGTTTTTTTTCTTCTCTTTAAATAAAATAAAAGAAAAAAGAAAGAAGCTGACTAGAGTATTCAACCCATGACCTCAGAGTCACAATAAGGATGCTGTGCCCAGCCAAGGATCAAATCCCACCTCTATTTCTCCTTTTCCAGGATAGGAGAGGGGACAATGATAGCTTAGAAACAGAAGAGCAGAAATCTCATTTGTTCACTTACATGATGATGGGATCATCAACTACTTCATAAGGTCATTTTAAAGATAAAATAAAATCATGTATCATCAACCATCTGGCCTACTGCCTAGCCTCTAATAGGTACTCATTCAGTGGTGCTTTTAGAAACACATTCAGACAAATGCCTGTCTTTAATTCTAAAAACAAATTCACACTCATTAAAGCAATCCATTTACTGACACTTCACATGAATCATTTGGTTTCTCCTTTTGTCTGCCATTCTCTACCTATAACCTGCTTCAGTTTTTAAACATGATCTGCATTTGAATCTATTAATGGACTGAGAAGTGATAAGACATACACAACAGACTTAGATACCAAAAAGTGTATTTGCTTTCCAAGTATTAAAAAGATGTTTTTCTAAGGAAGACTCACAGGGGAGTAAGTCCTAAAAACTGACTTAACTGAGGTTTCTCAGTAAAAACAAAAAACCTGCAATGCCAAACCTTTACCAAATTTGAAATTATAAGTAATACTGAATTATATATTTTAAAAGTTCTTGATGAAAGGATGGACCAGTTCACTCTCAGGTAATTGTAATATTGACTACTTTGTATAATAAAATTACAGTGTGTGGAAAATCATATGTTTTGGAGACAATTCTATTCCCTCCATCAGGATGGTCCAAAACCTTCTCTATCATGTCATTAAGAATAATTATCTTGCCTCCTAAAAATCCCAACAGCAATTTAAAAAATACCATTAGTCAGAGTCTTGCTTTTTGAAATGCAAGGTCATTTTGTTTGTGTGGTTGCTTCTATTGACCTCTGGACAAAGCTCAATTGTACTTCTTGGTAGGTTGGCTCCTGGTGAATGCACGGCGTATATCTGGTAGTGCTTAGTTAATACAGAGCCACTGCAATTACAATTTATACCACGCAGAGAACTGCATTCAAAAGAGCAATCCACCTTGGGAAAGACACAGGTTCATGATTAAAATAAGACCAACAGAGACAGATTGCCCAGGTTGTAATTCCAGCTTCTCCTAATATGTAACCTTTACCAAGTTAACTAACTCTCTGAGCCTCAGTTCTCCTTATCTGAAAAATAGGTATTATAAGAGCCATGGATCTCCTGGGACTCCTAAAAGAGGTAGGTATTTATTTGTACCAAACATGATATTGCACTCAATATGTTCATCACAACTCATTATTACAAAATTATCAACAGAGGATTCTCCTAAAAACCAATGGAACTATTAGCTAGTTCTATTCAATATACAAATTGATCCAAAAAAAAAAAAAAAACTAACATTGAGATCTTCAAGGTTAGGGGATCACTGAGTACCTACCTAAATCCAGGACCATGATTTATACTACTTAAAACAGCCTACAGGATTTGGTATTAACATCACCATATTTGGAGAAGCTAAAATCTAGAAAAAAATGCCCACAGCTAAAATAAGTAAGAGTTGGGAGTTCTACATTTTTCTCTTACTTCTAATTCCCCATAGTAGATCATGTTGCCCTTGTAGTGTCTGATATTAGCAGTCTCTCATTAAATGTACACTAATAAAAACATCAAAAGCAACAACAAAATAAGCTATATCACCAGTAAGTATGTGTGCTTGTGTCTCTGTACAAAAAGCTTAAACTTATGACTCATTTATTTAAAACACCATTCACCACCATGAACATATATTTCAGAGTGCCCCTTAATATCTCGTGGCAAAGAGAGATTCTAGTACCATCCTCCTTCAGCCCTAGGAGATTCTAAATTCCATACTCAATGATGACCTTCCCAATGTTAAGTTACTGTCACCTTAAAAACTGATCTCTCTTATATATTACTGGCGAAAATGCAAAATAGTTACTGTAGAAAGAAGTCTGGTAGTTTCTTATAAAAACATGTACTTATCTTAAGACCCACTAGCTTATACTTCTGGACATCTACCCTTCAGAAATGAAAAGCTATGTGCGTACAAACATCTATACACAAATGTTTGTACTAGTTTTATTTTTAATGGCCCCAAACTTCAAACAACACAAATGCCCTTCAATAGGAGAACAGTTAAACAAACTGTACAATCATATTATGGGATGCCACTCAGCAACATAAATGAATGATTTATAACAATTTGAATGGATCTCATGACTTTAAGCTTAGTGAAAAAGGGCAATATCAAGGTTATACAGTATGATTCTATTTATATAACATTCTTAAAACAACAAAATCACAAAAAACAGATTGGGCAAGTACTTTTCAGTTGAGAGGTCCTTTATGGCAGCAGAACAGTTTTGTATCCTGATTATTGTGTTCGCTACGCAAATTTACATATAAGATTAAACTGGTGCAACCACACACACACACACACACACACACACACACAGATACAAATTGAAAAGTCATATAGTCTAATTTAATAGTACTATACCTATATCATTTTCCTGCTTTTAATACTTCATTACAGCCATGTAAGATGTCACGAGTGGATAAGCTGGGCAAAGGGTGCTTGGGAATTTTCATGTGAAAGCAATCTCCCATGAGTGTATAATGATTATTACAAAAATTGAAGTCAAATAAAAAAGAGTCCAACCAACTGTTTAGGTCAACCAAATGCAGAAACCTCACTTTATGAGGCTATTGTCCATCAGGTTACTCAAATTAGCAGTATACTAGACACTAGGACTCAGGTCACCTAACTTACAAAAAGCAAACACATTCACATATTAAAAGCTTTGAGCTTTCAGTAAAGCTGCTCCCCTAGTGTCAAGCCCTTGGGAATCCTGATTCAAAGGAACAAGGTCTTGAGTACAGTACAACTAGACATGGAAGTACTTACCTTAGGCTGGGAAGGTCAGGGAAGGCTACTCCCACTGAGAGAAATTTGAGTAGACTGGACACTGTGTAAGAGGTCACCTGGTAGTGGTGGAAGGATAGTGCAAACCAGGAAGCCAAAGGCCTGGGACAGCACCCCAGGTTCAGAGAGCAGTGAGGATGGGGGCAGGGAGTGCTGGGGAGAAAAGTGGGAGGCTGGGGGAGAAGCCAGGCCCAGTCTTGAAGGTCTGTAGTGCCAGGCGATGAATAGTTAAGTCTTAAAGCTGGAGCACATACACCGCCCGTGCTCCACCAATAACAGGATGTCTCTTGGAACTTCCTTTTACATTTTAAGACCATACATTCTATTTCTCTTCCTCACATGAGTGCTTTTGTAGTTCATATAAACAGGATAGCAGGATTCTAAAAATTTTCCCAGTAAGTATAGCAACATGATGCTCTATTTGTTTTCTGCCTAAGCAATGCAAGGAGATTCTTGTGGGGAAATAAAATTAAGCTCATGATGAATGCTATCACTAGCCTACAACGCTAAAGAAATCACATACAGCATACACTCTAAAACAGTTTGCAGCTCATGCAGTTTAAGCTCATCTTGGGAATGGTTACATGTACATATTACAGCTTCTTTTTTTTATTCCTTCCTCTTCCTTGGTGCTCCTCCTCCCTCACCAGTTCCCCATCCCCTTTTCCATAACAGTTGATATTAATTGTCCTGTTATGACATATGGTGTTTACATTAATTGTGGTTATGAGGATCGTGTCAAAACATGTATTTTGATTCAATCTGCCCTTCTTAATGCTGGTCTGTACTCACAAATTAAATTTAAGACATGTTGGTAAATGTGGGAAAAAATCAAGTATTCAAGGGGAGGTGAGTTACAACACTGAGGCATCCTACTGAAATGAACGAACAATTTTTGATTTAAATTTAACAACCTTGTTCACAGGGGCAGTAAAATATTAATGGCATTGCAAAGTTGAATTTACATGGGCAGTAAATTCAAAATCTCTGGAATATGGTCTTTATGTCACATCATTACATCAATAAAAGCTACCCAAAATAAATCCATTTGACTTCCACCATCTTTGAACATTATATACAGCCATTTCTCCCAATGTCAAGTTAATGTTAAAATATGTAGGCTCTTATAATAGTTAAAATCTATACAATATCAAGGAAATGGCAGGCTACAGGTCATAAATATGTCTGAAAACTAACAAATGTGACTCTGCTTCTTATAAGTGTTTGAGGTGTCTTCTCTTCTTTGAAGTAACCTAAAACTCTCAGCATGAGACTTACAGGGCATGCCAGTCAAGATCAATTCTCCTTTCAGCATTTGAGATTGTTTTAAAATGTGCTATAGCCCATGACAGATCAGTCACTCCTCAATAACTAAAGCACCCAAGTATGTGCAGTCACTGGACCCCATCTACCTGGGAGGGGGGAGTAATTGCAGCAGGAAATTGGGGTGTTGCTGCCCATATGAGGTACTTAATTGTTCATAGGTATAAGATATAGAAGAAAACAACTACTTTTCCACGTAATAGGCCATGGGCTTCTAGAGGGTGGGAACTACATTTTATGCTTTATTCTAACCACAGTCCCTAATATAATACCTCAATAAGAGGTTTTGACTAAATGAAAAAATGATAGAATGATTGTACACAAGATATAAGAAAAATAAGATATGATACATACATTATTTTATTCACTTATTTTTGTTGCAACATTTTATTAAGTGTCTATGAGAAACCAAACATGGTACCAGTTAATGAGAACAACAACAACAAAAAAAATGCCACATGGCTTAGTTTCTGCCCTGAAAAATGTAATAACAGGAGAGATAGATGTGAACCCTAATGACACAAGAAAAGAGGGAGGAAAAGAACAAAGTAAGGTTACACTAAACCTCATGTTTCAATTGATCTACTGGTGCAGGGCTAAGGAGGAGATGCTTTTAAACTCTATTCCTGGGAAGAGGCCAGTGTCCCTATGAGGAAAAAATGTAGGGTCTGGAGGTAAAAGACCAAGTCAGACAAAAGGGGCCTAACACATGCTCATTGTCACTCTGCACCTGAAAAGCTTTCAAAATCTCATTTCCATTGAGGCCCATTTATTAATATCTATGTGGAGGGCTGAGATAAAAGGGGTGTGGGGAGGAGAAGGGGGCAGTGCTCTGACCATCAGGAAAGCAGGGATTGCCACAGTGGTTAGCTCTCACTTTGATCGGATCTCTTAAATCCGTGTCGACCAGCCCCCTACTTTGGAGCCGGAGGTCATTTTCTCTGTGGTCACTTAGTCTTAACTACAGGGATTCCTGAGGAGGTTTATGCCGCAAGTTGCAAAGATAATGCTTTGCTCAAATTTAGGTTCAACAGAGTGGCGGAAGCACAGACTGCCATCCCAAAAGCATTTCTAGGGATCATAAACAAAAGAATGGAACATAACCAGGAAAAACCTGGGAGGAAAAACAGGACATTTGGTCATCCCAGCCTTGTAGCTGCCTGCACAAAGGATGCAATGTTAAAAATAGAATCAACAAACATTCATGCAGAGATGGTATCTGGAAACGGCGCAAAGATTGATAGCATCCCTGCCCCAAAAGGACCTTAAAGGAGGAAACTGCAGTGTACAGGCTTGCTTCCACATGGCAAGACAGGCACTTTAATGGGGGGTGGGGGAGGCCTTCTGTCTTACTATTTCACCTAAGGGCAAATCTCTGGTTACAAAGTAAGCAGGAGCACAGGACCCATGGAAAAAGATTATTTAGGAAACAGAATATTCTCTGGCCTTAAGGAAAATTATTCCTCATTTTTATTTCCCCTTGGGCACCCAGTCCACAGCTTGATCAACCCACCTTCCATGCAGGGTCCATTAAGCAAGAAGGCCCTCGTACACCTATCCTGAATTTTCACCAGGAGTTCTAAGTTTCACTCTAGAATTTCACTTGACAATGAAGGGAAGTGAAATAGTAGAGGTTTTGTGTTCAGCTTCCTTAGAATTTAGAACCTCCAATTCTAGAAATATCATATACCTATAAATTACACTAGAATTACCTACTTCTCTAATTTTCTGACCCTCTGACACTTTTAGGACTTTATTGCAACCTAAATGCCAGAATAGAGGCACAGGTCATACAGGTCCTTACAGGAGTTCTGACAGCAAGTGACAGACTGCAATGATGGTGGTCACGAACATACCCGTCACCAGGAGTCACCAGGCTCCTTAACTGCACAAGCACTTCCAGACGTATTTCTTTCTAACCAGACAAAAACTAAAATACAATCCAGAACCAACAGAGACACAATTTCTCTTCCCACCCAAGTGGTTTTTGTCATGAGCTTCAAATAAATACACTACACTTTCTATTTTATCTTGAATTTATACAGTCAAATTTTACGACTCTTTACGGGAATGAAAGAAAACAATATAAAAAGCCTGCATGGATGTCTTCTTAAAAGGTAGGTAGCTTTTTGGGTGTTTTGTTTTGTTGTTTTATTGGGGGAGTGGCTGCTTTTCTATGCTGGATATTCAACCCAGGCTGCAGACACATTGGTTAGACAGGATGTATGCAAACAGAGAATAAGATTGTTTTGAGGAAAGCCAGGACCAGTTCCCCATCTTATCCTTTCTGCTACTGGTCGTCTGTATCCTTGGACTTGTTCCAACAACCTGTTAAAACTTTGTGTGGCTTACTGTAAAGTTCTAGACGTGCAGAGACATATGCCACCTGAGGACATCAAAAAGGCATAGGAAACACACTAAAAGTGGCAGCCAGATAAAAATCCTGAAAATAAAAAAGCAGTACAGAGAAGACTGATGCAAGCAGGTGAGGCATATGAGGTGTTATCAGACACTAAAAACATAGGATGTCTATGACAAATACGACACAGATGGATTAAACAATGGAGGAACAGGCAGTCATTCTGATAGTCCATCTGACTTTGGCTCCGCATTTTAGAACACAGATGACTTCCTCAGGGGATTTTCTGCTGGGACAGACCCATTTTTACTTAGCTTCTTAAAAAGACCCATTTAAAAGTTTTCTGTGGCGCTGGAGATGTAGCTCAGTGATAAAGCACCTGCCTGGCAAGGGCAAGGTCCCGAGGTCAGTTCCCAGTACAAAAAACAACTCTTTTCTGTGTACTGAAGGGGTCCCCAATGAAACAGAAGCTATAGTATAGGCTCCTTTTACTCGACTTCAGTGGATTTCCATCCTTTGGAGGTAGATTTTCTTCATTTGGTGTGGGATTTAAGTCATTGGCATCTCCAGGTCAGAGAGGCCTGCCTTCACTTTCTTCCATGTCATTTGGCAGCACTGGGAAGAACAGCTTCAAATCTATACCAACTCCAACTAAAACAGAACTGTCAAACATGGTCAAGAAAGAGAAAAATTGAAGAAGATGAACAGTTAAAGTCCTTAGCAATAAATGATAAGGAGCAGGGGTTTTGACTGGATAGATAACAACTAATCCAAAGCATACATTTAACAGAAATGTTAAACTGTGTATTAAGCACCATTTGAGGATTAACAGAACATATTTTAAGGAATATTTGAACTGAATTTGATTTCCAGGATAAACTATACCCTAAAGGATTTATTAGCAGCTCATCGGCAACCCAATCTGTCACACTTTTTAATTTGTTAGGATCATACAGTAGAACCCTTTTTTCTTTGTCTTTAAAACTGTTGTAATCTCTGTATACACTTTGTGTATTTATTAAAAATAATCCAAGTTGGGCCTTGATTCTTGACTAGTGCTAGGACAAGACTGTACCAGCATCGATCCGCTTTCCATTGTGTTTGAAACTAGGTGCCAAAGTGTCTCGGCCTACTGCAAAGCTAACACATGCAGGATGGGTCCTCCACAGAAATGACTTCCATTTTTTAATATATATAGTGATGAAAGATACTACAGTATTGTTGAAAAAAAGAAAGGCAGAAAATAAATGTGAATATATTTGGATACTTTTACCTGGGTGGAAAAAGGAAATAATAATAGGATTACCTGTGTACATAGTAAGGTGGTTATGAAGTGGACCAGGGTTTCTGAAACTGTGAGTCATCTCTCACTAATGGTTTCCAAAAATGAGTCATGAAATCTCTTTCATGTTACACAGAATGAAATGGAGTAGGACCAAACAGAATAGAAAGGAAAAGAAAATACTGGTGTGTATCTCACATTGCCAGGGTAACTATCATTTGGTGAAATCTGTGGCAGGATGGGAGGGCACTATGATGTCAACTTGACATTGTGAAAAATGTAAGAGTACTGTTCTTATTACTATGAATCTTCAGCCCATTCCATTGCTTCAAAATCATTTCAACTATAATTACACTAAGTCCTAGAGTCTTTATAACTTAGACTAAGATAAAGACGATTAGGAAACTGTGTTGAGCCTTTCCTACCATAACATCACTTCTCCCTGAGTCACAGAAACCCTAAAGGGACAACAGTAATTTGAGGGAGGGTAAATCTTCTATCCAAAATCATAAAGCCCCTACATTTCTTATTCTGCTCCACAAACGTCAAACTAAAATGTAGTGAGTTAACCCAATGAATTGCAGAAGGTAAATGAAGGAAGTTTTACTAATATTTTTAAATAACATTTAAAAGTCATAGTAGATAAAATACCTAAGACTACAAAAATAGCTTCTATACTGCTACTGTACATAAGTCAAGGCGAGGTTCAAAAGCTCTCATATGTTATCCTGTTTAATAAGAAAATGCTATGCCTCAATAGGGCATGTTTCATTGTTCAGAGTGGAAGTAACACCATGATATTTTAAAAATACATTTATTTCAGTGAATTTCTTACTCAGTATTCACCTTTGATTACTGTATTATTTATCTCAATCTTAAAATCCGTCTGCACAAACAGTAAATAAAAATAAACTTTGTTTAATCAATGAGGTCCTTTTGTTCAATTTGCTTTTTTTAAATCCTTGGCCAGTTCAGTTTTGCTTCAATTAAGAAATAATTTGCTTTCGCTAAAACATATTTATCCCAGTCTATTTTACATTACAAATTGAAGGTGTGTATATTTTTTCAAGTAAGTAGGATTTACCCTTATTGACAAAGATGGATTGAATTGTAAGGCATTTAAAAATAGCTAAGACCAGGAAAGCAAATACCTTTTTACAATTTAATCTTTTGTCTTTTTACACTTTTTGTCTAAACTAGCACATCTGTCTACAAGATGTAAAGATATATATAAAGTATCTTTATATACTTTGTTGACACAGTATCATATTTGGAAAGCAATTGTGGGAAAAACTGTATTCTCAATAGAATGATTGCATGAGAAGTTAAATTTACTACAATATCCAATGATAGACTAATTTATTTATTAAATTTCATGCCTTATAGCAAGTTAGCTATATAACCTACCTCTTTTAATCAACAGAAAGCCATCAATCCAAGCATTCAGTATTACATCCACTCAACTGACATCCTACTGTCTTGACTGAGCTGCCTGCAGATGACTGTTCAAGGAATTAAAGGGCATCTAGAGTAGAAATTCAACCATCAACAACTTAGAAAGAAAAACAAAACAAAAACATGCCCAGTACCCTTTTCTATGGCTTTTCCATGGGTTATATAATATTCTAGTCATTATTCCCACCAAAAAGTTATGAATTACCCCCAGAATTGAATGATGAAACTCTTTAGTATGTTGCTTTCCCCATATCTGAAAAGCCCACAGGCACAGAAAATAATAAGAAAACCCAGCCATCCTTGCTGATTGCCTTCTTCCTAATTCCAGGACTGCTACAAATTAACAATCTAAATCTTTAGCCAAAGGCCAGTGGCCATTAGGTAATCACCAAGAACTAATCAGAGTGTTTTGTTTTGTGACAGGTACCACACCACACCACAAACTGAAAGGGGAATTCTTTGGGCCAATTTCCAAAGGCATAATGTAAATTAAACATACTTTTCAAAGTTTGCAGTTTAGACCCTAAATCAATAGGTTCCAAAACTTTAAAGCTCTGAAAAAATTCATAACAAGGAAACTTATTTCATTTTGTGTCTAATAAGTATTTCAACATAAAATAAATTTAAAAACTACAAAAGACTAGCAATACATTAAAAAAAAAAAAAAGCCATGATCTGCTTGTTGATTTATCTCTCTGTGGTTTATTTCCCAGGATGGACTGTAAATCAGTCAGTCTAGAATCATGCCACAGTTCTCAATCCCACTGATAAGTACAATGCACTTAGGGAACACAAAATGAGCTTTATTAGCTTAGTCCAGACATTTATAAAGAGATAAATCTACTACACAATACCATAATTCATTTAGCCACTCACAAGTATGGAACTCATCGTATGTGTCAGACCCTTTGCTAGAGCACAAAGTCGTGAATAAAGATTGCCACTGCTCCCAGAGCTTGTAATGACGTAGACCACAAAAGACCAGACACAAATAACTAGAGTTCAAGGTCAAATGTGGTAAATATCATCAAAAGGGTATAAACAAAACAGCAGTCAAGGAGAGGCAGAAATCAACACTGGTTTATGTGATCAAACAGAGTTTGTTTTGAAGGAAACCAAATTAACACTGGGTCTTGAGGGATGGGAGGGGTTTTGAAAAGCACAGACGGATGAATAATTTGAAAAATGAGAAGAGTGCAAGAGATGACATTTCCCAGAAGGCTAGCGTATATGTCAGCACAGTGTTACGAGTTTTTATTTATGACATCATGTCATTTCTTTTCAATGGGGAAGCACAAGAGGGATTCAGCTATAGGATTTTCAAGAAAAGCAGAAAGGCAAGGAAGATTGGTTAGGTGAAAATGTAGGGGGCCTCTTAACATGTAGCCCAAATATCTGGACTTTACTGGAGGGAAAAATGGGAAACTACTAACCATGACCCTGAATGCCAAAAAAAAGAGAAAATGAACACAGCAAAAAACAGAGGGTATTACCATCATAAATACTGCTACGGATAATTGATACAGATAACTGTCAAGTTCATTTTAAAATTTTTATGATTGCTCAGCTGGTATCATGTGCTATTTTTCATTAAAAATATTAAAAGTCCTGAAGATCACATCTTTCACATTCTCCTCAACTGAATAAATCCTTTACACTATTTCACAAGATCCTGTGGCCAGAATTACTACTTACATTCTAGGCAAGCGCCTGCTGAGTCACGCCCCCTGTCAGAAAGGTTATGTTTCTCAGGAGCTTGAGAAGTTGGGAAGCATTTCTTTGAGCTAAAATCTCCCTTGCAGCTTGGTCCTTTGATCCCAGAGCTGGAGGACTACCAGACAACATTTTTCATTTATTCTAAGACATCTCTTCTTCATATTTTAACAAATAGAACATCATAGGGAGTCTTGTAATCGAGTGTGTTATAATTTTAATTGGCAGCAATTTTTTCTTAGAAGCAAATAACAATGGATTTTATAACTAGTGGTATCACAGATGCAATGAAACACATTAAGATAGTATTTTATACACACTTGACCTAATCTTCCTCCGATGCTAATGTCTCTGTCTCCCGGTTTGGCAATTCCCCTCAAAACCAGAGGTGCCAAACCCAGGTCATCAAGGCCAATATTCCCTGTTCCAGCAACAGTCTCCTGTTTAACTAGCTGGATGACCCAAACCAGGGTCACATTTCTTTATACTTGTTTCCTTATCTGTAAAGTAGAGCTAACAAATCTGCCTCACAGGTTCTGTGTATATTATATGACAAACTACGCAAAAAGCTCTTTGCATAATCACAGTCACAATCAATATTCAGTAAAATGCTAATCTCTTTTAACCTCTAGATTAAATAATCCTCTCTCAACAATCATCCTATATATGACATAGTTTCTAAAGCTCCTGCTTACTTCTGGCTCCACTTCAATTTGTCAACATTTTCCGAAGAAAAAATTCTGTCCATAAGTAAAATCAAGATCCTCCCAGTGGCTTGGCATACATATGGTTCAGCAGAACAATCACTGCCCTTAGTCTTAATATTGAATATAGAGCTATGGTTATATTTTTCAAGTAGAGGTGAAATAAAATGACCATCGAGTATCTGCAGAAGAAATTTAACAATTTATATATCACATAACACACGCAGAGACCAAGTAAGAAAACCAGAATGGCAGAATGGTATGAGAAGAAGACAAGAATGATCGCCGACGCTAAAAAGGTCAGAAAAATACATAACATTTCCATATTCTGGGAGGAGTTGATCCTAATTGCCCTGCTTGCACTCAACTAGATGGCAGTTGCTTGTCCCCATGATATGTGGTACATGTTTTGTCCTTCAAGAATCATAGATTGAAGTGCTAAGCCTCAATGTGATGATGTTTGAAAGTGAGGCTACTTTTTAGGTATTCAGGTTCTAAGCAAGTCATGAGAATAACACCCTCATGACGAGATTAGAGCCCATATAAGGAAGGAAAAAAAAAAAGGAAGATCATTCATTTCCCCAAGAAAAAGACATGAGTACACAGTTTAAAAAAAAAAAAAAAAAGTTCTCTACAAGCCAGGAATTCAGGCCCTCAATGAGAAACCAAATCTGCAGGCACTTGATCTGGGAGCTCCAGCTTCCAAAACTGAGAAAACTAAATGTCTATTGTTGAAGGCACCTGTTCTACAGTATTTTGTTATAGCTGTCAAGCAGACCATGACAGTAATTGTTATCAAAAGTCAGGTAGCAAGTAAGAAGTTGGTAGCATCAAGAGCAGCAAAAGTTCTAGCAACCAACTTCCATAATATAGAAGCACAATCTCTAAAGTCTAGATAGCAAATGCTAATGGTAGAGTCTATCTCAAAACTAACTGAAAAGCTATCTTCTTTTAAATGACAAGCCCAAAAGTATATTCCCAAGAAGGGTTGATCCCTTTGATCAAAAAAGGATCCCCAACACATGATGGTCAAAGAGGAAAAAAAAAAGGAGGTTTTGATGCAGGAAGCACTAACACCCAACAACAGGATCTCCCACTGGTCTACTGTGTAGTAATTGCATCAAGAATGTAATTTTTCCAGGCCCTGCCACCATCAGGGTCAGTTGCCTCCTGGTGAGCTCCCAACCCCCACTCTCACCTCCTGAAACTATCTTGGGCCTGGAGGAGGAGAAGCCACACCCCAAGGCCCCACCACCATTCAGGGAGCATCGGTGAGCCACTGCTCCATACCTGTCCGCCACCCTGGGAACCTCAGATCAGAGGAACCTAGGTGCCTAGCCCAATCCCCTGCACCTGGAATGGCCAGCCAGTACAGGAAGCTACCTGAGACTCAGCAACCAGCTGATTTGGAATAACACAAGAAAATGACAAGACAAAGGAGCAAGGGACAATCTCAGACCTCCAGCCCACCCAGAACAAGTCCAGGAGACACAGACACAAAAGAAATTAAAATTTTCAGAAATGATAACAACTTCAGAAACAACTTAGTGCTTATTTTGTCTCAATAATTTTGCATGCCAGTATCTGGTAGTTGGAGCAACTATTGGAGGATAACAATATGCAATATAGTAACTACTGTTGATTTTCCAGTGTCTTGTTTTTGAAATCCAGTATCATTCTCATTGTTTTGCTTTGTTTCATTTTATTGGTTTATTTTATTTTCTTTAAAATAAAAAGAATATGATTTTTCAAATACAAAACATAACCAGTGAACTAGGTACAGATCAGGAAAAAAGTAATATCTAAGTCAAACTTTAAAAAAGGTGAAAACAGAATTTCATTTTATCTAACCTAAAATAAGACAGGAAACAGTAAATGCATGAAATGAACAAAATCAGCATCAGCCTGAAATTTCTATAACCACATGTGACAAAACAATAAGTATCTTACAAATAACCAGTGATAAGGAAGTTCTGCTGTGGTGGGGAGAAAAAAGTCAAGGCTACACAACCAAAACAACAATCCAGATGTACTGAAAAGATGGAAAAGTCATTTAGAGGAACAGGAAGCTGGCAGAGGAGGAGACTGGGACAGAGCGAGACACTTGGTGCCATGGGCCACAGATTATCACTGAAGAGTGACTAAAAAACAAGCAGAAAAATCAAAGGACAGTGAAAGGCTCTATCCAAGCTGCAGGTGTTTTACTAAGCTACAATTTATAGAGAGAATAAAACACAATGTCTATAGAATTATAGTTACCATGCAATCGCCCCTCCCCCAGTTAACATGAGGAAAAAGGCCCACTAAGCTACAAAGATAAGGTACCAACTGAACCAACAGTGGGTACCACAACTCCCAAGCCCAGATTATTTGCTTTCTCTCCCAAAACTCTGTACATAGTCCAAGAACAAAAAACAGCACAGTTGGAATCCTCCCAAGAAAAGCTAAGGGCTATCTGCGTAGTATTGATGAAGGACAGGAGTAAAAAATCAGTTAGAATAACAAACAATGCACATTCTATGCTATCTTCTAAGCAACAAAACTGAAATATGGAAGTGTTGATGCCCATAACCTCTAACTTACCGAACACCATCTTCATTCTGTTGCAGCAATGTCTACATCATACCTGGAGCCAATAAACCTGCCATGTTTGCTCTGTATAGTTATTTCGATGTGATCCACTGAAGAACAAGGTATATTTTGAAGTGGTCAACACGAGTTGTACATATTAATGAAGTACCATATATGGTATATGTATATATATGTATATGTATATGTATATGTATATGTTCAATATATGTATACGATGTATAAATATCCCAATCAGAACAAATCTATCTCGTTAAACATTTACCTCTTTTTTACGTTACAAACATTCAAAAGCCTTTCTCCTAACTTTAAAAAGAAAGAAACAGTACATTATCATTAGTCCCCTACTCTACAAAAACACAACCAACCGTAGTGAGAGTGTAGATCAGCTTAGCATGATCAAGGTTCTGGGCCTGATCCCCAGCACCACAAAAAATTAACAAGGGAGCTGCATAGAACACAAGAACTTCTCCTACTAATTATAACTTAGCCTCTGTTAGTTAACTTTTCCCTATTTCTCCATGGTCCCAGCCTCCCCAGGTTCCAGCAACCACATTCTACTCTCAATTTCTACGATAGTAACTTTTTAAGATTTTATGTGAGTGAGAACATATGGTACTTATCTTTGTTTCCCTGACTTATTTCATTTAAAATGTTGCAAATAACAAGACTCCATCTTTTCATGGCTGAGTAATATTCCATGTACACATCAGCACATTTTTTTTTATTCATTCATCAGTTGATACTTGTAAGTTACCTGTTTCCGTTTCTTGGCTAGTATGAGTAGTGCTACAATAATATGGCTCACAGATACCTCTTCAACAGACTGAAGATACACACACAGTGTGGGCTTCCTGAATTGCTCAGTAAGCCTATTTTAATTTTGGGGGACCAAACTACCATTTTTGGTCAAGTCTATTTTAAGTTACATTCCCACTAAGGGTAAGCAAGGGTTCCATTTTTGTCCATACCTCACCAGCACCTGCTATGTTTGGCCTTTTTGATAACAGCCATTCTTAAGTAAAGTAATGTACTATCTCACTTAAAAGTTTTAATTTGCATTCCCTGCTCAGTGATAATGAACAATTTTATGTTTCTGCTAACATCTGCATATTTTTTCTTTGAAAGGTGTCAATTTAGATAAATTGCTCATTTTTATCTAATTGTTGGTTTTGCTATTGAGTTATTTCAAGTCCCTTATATATTCTGGTTATTAACTCTCATCCAAAGTACAGTTTACAAATACTTCGTCTCATTCTGTAGGTTATCTCTTCACTTGTTGTCTTTGCCGTATAAACACTATTCAGTTTGATGAACTCCTGTTTGATAACTTTTATTTTGTTTCCCATGCTTTTGGCATCTTATCCAAAAATGTCTTGCCCCTTCCAATGTTCCTAAGTATTTTCCCTATGTAGAACATACTTTTTGAAAATAACGCTTTGAAACTGAGCTGCTGGGTTGTTGGTTTCAGTCCTTAACATTCTTGAGCTTCTGGTCAGTCTATTGTCTTATGAAAGTAAGACAACATTCGGTATTTTAAATTGTAATGAATTCTCAAGACATATAGAAATGAAGTATTTGGGTTTTAGTCAAACCTTTACTCCTCTTCCAAAAAAACACAAAAACTCCAATAATAAGCACTCAGAAATCATCTTATCAGATGCATTAAAAATAACATGGGATAAATGCATGTGGAAGTATTGGGGAGAGGGGAGGCCTTGCGTTTCAGCCTCTCTTATAGCAACTCTGAACAGATCTCTGAAAAACAAAGGCAGCTTTGGGAGAATTTCTTGTTTGTAAGCTTCCAATGCACACAGCCACAAGAGGCTAATGGTGGAGATAACATTTTCGGAACCTGCATTAATATCTGAGCAGGCATAGTCTCATCTATATACCTGGCTAGCACAAGGCACTGTAGCTGGTAAAAACTATCTATTCTTCCTAAATGCCATCATCCTCCCAAACCTGGCAATCTACACAAGACTGCTCCCCACCCTAATTTCTGCACAACCAGAAATACCAAGTCCAGCATCCTTCTACTCAAAGGAAGTATCCTACATCATGAACCATCAGCATCCTGCCTCCTAAACCCTAGACCAGACAGACACAGCAGCTTGATGTGCAAAGCTCCATGGTTCTTAGAGCTTTTTATATTCAACTCTTGAAAAAAAATTCTCAATCCTACCACCATCCTCCACCATAAAGAACAGAAAAAAAGTCCATAGGTGCCACTAGATATCATAAGACTACTAGAAAAGTTGCAATCAGTGATGACTGGTTTACTGTGTCAACTTGGCTAGGCTATGGTACTCCCACTGTTCAAACAAACACTAATCTAAGTGTTGCTGGGAAGGTACTTCCATAAACGTGGTTAATACCTACTATTAGCTGACTCTAAGGAAAGGCAATCATGCTTGATAATATGGGTGGGCTCCCAATCAGCTGCAAAGTGTTAAAAGCAAACAAGGTTTCCTAGAAGATGCTCTGCCAAGACTGCAGCACCAAATCTGCCCAGGGATTTCCCAATATATGTGATATGCTCAATGTAACGTATACATATATAAGATTTCCTATTGGTTGTGTTTCTCCAGAGAACCTTGACTACTGATACACAACCCAATTTCCCCTTTGCATTGCTACTGTCCTCTTTAAAATGCAATTGGAGGATCAAGGATATAGCTCAGCGGCACAGGGCCTGCCTGGCAAGCACAAGGTTGTGAGTTCCATTTCCAGTACATTAAAAAAAAAAAAAAAAAAAAAAAAAAAAAAAACCCCAGCAGTTGAAACTCAAATGCCAATCAGAACTAGGCAAGTAAAATAACGGAGCCAAGTGCCTGCTGAACAACAAACAGCAATGAGGTTGTGTCCACGACACATGAGAGTGCTAGGAACAACATTGAACTATGGACACTTTCATCCATGCAGAAGTAGATGCTGCCAGTCTACAGTGGGAGAATGGGTCAACTCGATGTTCCATTTGTTCAGGAGAGGACAGAAAGTCATTCTTTTAAAATGTACCCCCATTCTTCATCCTTTTAAATTCAAATTCAAAGCATCGATTACTCCACAAGGGTGAGCCAGATGGGACAAGAGGGATACTCTGTGTCTTCCATGTGTTTCAACGCTACAGATCTCTGTAAAGTAGGCACTGTGATTATGTCCCTTCTGCAGATGAAGAAACTGTGGCACAGTTCACAGACCTAGAAAGTGGGGAACCCACATACATCAACCCACATACATCATACCACACTGCATACTTTTGTCTCACATTCTCTTGTTGAAGTTTAAAGCTCTTAATTTTTACTTTTGTATAACAGGCTTATTAAGCCATTCATGAAAACTTTACAGGCAGAACAAAAGTGACACAGAAAACCAATGACATGTCAAGGGCCTCACTTAGTCACTTAAGTGAAGTCTCTGCCCTTTATCTTCCAGCTCTGAAGGCATACCCTCTCTGAGGTGAGTTCATCTCTACTGCATACTACTGATGAGTGGTCCTTCTGGGATTTTGCATTCCTATTACCTACTATGTTTAAAATAAAATATTTTAGTCATTGAAAAAATTTTGAAAATAATATAATGAATCCCAAAGTGCCTACTATTCAGTTTTGAAAATTAAATGTTGCAAGTACAATACATCAGACCACTCATAATGTACCATCCAGAATTCTGAGGGTACCCTTCCCATTCATGGGCAAGCATTAGGCCAGTGATGTAGCTCGAAGGCACAGTGCCTGACTGGCAAGTGCAAGGCCCTTCGATTCCCAATACGAAAAAAAGAAAAAAAGAAAAAAATCAAGTGCAAGTGTTTACACAGTTACTTCACATGCATATACAGCACATAGTATTGTTCTGCATGTCCTTAACTGTAGTAAGTAGCATACACATTATATACCTTGATCTTGCTTCTTCAACATTTTATGCACAGAATATACAGTTTTACTACTGCATAGTGCTCTGCTGTATGAAAATGGTGCAGGTTCTTTACCAATTTAGGCTGCATTATGCAGCAAAGCACATTCTTACATGCATCTTCTTGTGGATAAATGTGAAGCTTTTCTGCAGGTAGAGAAAAAGCAGTTTTACTGTGGCTATATAAAATAACATTAGAAGAAATGAGTAGGTTAGGGATACGAAGGTACTTTGCATACTCTAAAACTAATGTGAAATTTTAAAAAGTTTAAAAAATAGGTTTAAATAGTTTTAAAAAGAGCATCACCTTCGAGCCACTCAAAGTAATTCCCTGCAGGAGTGTAAAGCTCTCAGCTAAATTCCAGGTACAGGGGAGTCCTTCACAGCAGCAAAAACAGGAAAAGGCTGGCTCCAGGGCCCTCAATCCCAGAAATGTCACAGCATTTCCATGTGAAGCTGGGCCTTTGGAATGCTGCAAATCACTGAGCTTACATATGGACAAGTATGGTCAAGCAAACTCCAAGCAATTCTTTCAGTATTTATAAGCCACAATAGGAAGAAGTAAATCCAACTGAAACAATAACAAAGATCCATTAGAGCCAAAAAGTCTCTCAAGCTATAGCATTTTCCCATTCAATACATGAAATGAACTTTTTCACAAACTGAAACTGAATCTCATCTACTTTTCTAGTTCTATACATTCAGGAGGGAACGCGTTTAAAAGTTTGAGTGTGCCTATGCTATGGGAACAGGGGTGAGGGATAAGCTATCTGAATTTAAACATGTCTTCTTTGTCCTCCAGTTCCTTCCCACTAGCCAGATGCTCTGTGCTAGGAGAAAATCTCATTTATATCAAGTCCCCCAGAAAGTAGGACTGAGAAGAGCTACAGAGGCCAAACCCAACGTAGCCATCTCCTCGAGGAAGCCAGCCAGGGCTAACCTCATCCGAACCACATCATTCATCTCCTCCTCTCTCTCTTTAGACTTACAGGTTCCCTTTGGCCTCAATCACTTAGCACTTGTGGATGTTTTGATTGGGATCATCTGTAAGGCCCTATTATGTTTTCTCTTCAAACACAGATTGTAAACTTTTCAAGGCATTATGTCAATCCATCAATAAAAGCAACTGCCAGAATATAATAGAGGCTGAAATGAAAAGGAGGAAAGGGCTTCATTTCTCATAGTCTCTGTACTATAAACAAGGACTTTACATTCTTTTGGGGAGACTCAGTTCCCTCATCTCTTTTTAATTTCTGAGAGTTTCTTCCCAATAATTTCTATTTGTAAACTGTCCACTCATTTTACCTTCTACTGACAGTTTGCTGCTACATAAAAGATACATGGCCTCAGAGGGATGTAATCTCAAGAAGAAATGTTCTTTTTTTTTGGTACCTCTCATATTGTAAGTAGACCACCATCAACTAAGGACTACTCAATAAACAATGTTTAAAGTGTCAAGACCACAGGTCCCCGGCTAGAGAAAAACAGCCTGAGCAGATCAGTTATCTGAAGCTTGTCTTCTCCGTCTAGCCTCCTCAATCATGGCCCCCACTCAGGAACAGTCTGACATTTCAGCACCATCTGGCTCAGCGAAGATCCAAAGGCCACGCTAAAACGTGCCAGGCCATTTGGCACTTCCCACATTTGCCGAGGAGGATGGCACTGGGCACCCAGTTCACAGTCACAGCCTGAGTCAGGACTAGGAGAAACAGGGTTTCCCAGGATGCCAGGTCAGCAGGGAGCCAGCACAGAGGCAACAGAGCCCTGCGGTTCAGCGTTTTGATGCCAAAGCTAATACTCTAATGCTCACACCGACTTCTGGCACAGCTAACAAAACACTGGTGGTTTTGCAAACATCTTTCCATCACAAGCATCCTGTAATCGGTGTCTATCCCAAAATGCCATATTTCTGAAGTACACTGTAGCAGGCTCATTGCTTGGAATTCGGGAGAACATCAAGGAAACTACCAGGACCACTGGCACGAAGTGAGCAGAGAGGTGTGAGAAGAAGGATCCCATCCTAAGAACACTTCTAGTGTTATCATTAGACATTTTTTTCCTACTGGATTATAAAAAACCTACTTGTTTACATTTTTTAAATGCTACACTTAAATACTACAGACATTTTTTGCATTTTTAATTTTTGTTAGCACATGCTTGCATATATAATATTTACATTCACCTAGAGAGTAGGTCCATGTACTTAACATACCTTAATTCTTTTGTTCTTCTCATTCCTCCTCCTTTACTCCATCTCTAGATCCCATTCCCCCATTTTCATGGATTTTTTTAGTTGATATTTGTGACACATAATGATTACAATCATAGCGGGTAGTTGCTACATGTGCACAACACATCTCTATTCTTTCCATGTCCCCCTCCTCGCTTCTCTCCCTCTACCCTCCATCTCCTGGACCCCTTCCCATCTGCAAAAGATCTATCTCCACATTTCCTTTTATCTGTCTTTCATTTTGTTCTTTATACTTTGGATTTCTCATATAATAGAAATCGCACAGTATTTAAGCTTATGTGTCTGATTTATTTCACTTAACATAATGCCTTCAGTAAGAGAAGCTCCCTGTGTGACGAAGCAATATCATGTTGTGAAAAGGACAGCTGAAGGTGGTTTCAAGGCAGGGACCACGTACCTTAGGAGGTAAAGAGGCACTAGGTGCCAGAGAAGGCAAGTAGCAAGCACCAGATGAGCCTCACAGAAAGCAAACGCCATTATCAATCAAAGACAATTTATCTCAAGATCTGGAATGATGATACTTTATAAGCATCAGTGTTCAGACTTAGGCTATCACCCTAAGCAATGGCTAGCTTTTAACTGGTCATGTCTCCTTAGTCCAGACTCTAAAATCTCTCTTAACATATGAACATACAGTAATAAACTCCCATACTAGACTTACGATTGGTTTAGCTCACATAAAAGCAAGCATATGTTGCTCAGGAAAGGGGCCTCAGGGCTTGCAATATGGCAATATAATATATTCAGAGATACAACAGAAGCCTTTTCCAATTTATAGTGTTAAAGCTGGCTACTCAGAAGATGAGAAATCCAGACAGGCTTACCATTCTTCGCTTATTAACAGTTAATCTGTATAAAAACCTCACAGGATCGTTAGGCAGGATTTTTACATTTCCTTCAGGCTCATTTAATTTTATCCTTTCTCTCATAAGCTTTGCATTCCACTAGACACATGCGTACTCAAGGGATGATTTTTGAAACCCGATTTGCACGGATATACTATTTTCATATGACTTCTCTAAAGTGTCCAGGTCACACATTCAAGTCACTGAACTTGGTATTTAGAAGGAGAGAGGGAAAAAAATAAAAAAACCCAGCATCAGGGATGGTGCATGAGAACAAGTCTGTAAAATACACACTGGTGACAATCTATTACTCAATGTCATCTAACTTCTTTTAGGCTGCATACTTTATTAGAACATGCTCATGTGTTTATGATGTAGAGAAAAACAAGCTGGATGAGATAACATTCTAACAGAATGAAACACTGCTCATAACTATAAGTCCGGCCAACCAATCCAAGGATCTGACATCTAAAATCACAATGTGGCAGCATTCATCAAACTGATCAGTTTTTGCAGCACAAATCAAGATGACTTAATAGAGAGACTTAATTTTGGAAAGTAGCTTGATCCTAAATGCTTCCCCAGAAAGACCTCATTAAATCAGTTTTTTTCTTTCCATCCTTAAAAATTTGTTAAACTGATACAGCTAGTATATATATATAATAATTTAGGTAAGTTTAATACCACCTGAAATTTATTCCCATCTCTTAAAAAAAAAGATATGGTTGAAAAACAGTTATTCAAACAAAAATATTTTAAAATTATTTAAGACAGGAAACTCTTAAAAAGCATCAACATACTTTATAAACATACCTACCTAAACACAGAAACATAACACGGGTATGTTTACTTGGTAAAGCAGGACTCTTAGAGGTGGGTACAATAGGCAACACTTTTGTTATATTATACTCAGTTATTAAGCATCTGAATGCAATATAGTTTGTGCTTAATAACGCATATATATATATATATGTATATAATTTATATATATCTTGTCCCTAATGTAGAGCATCGTCCATCTAAATTCAGTGTTGTCATTAAAAATATGCACTGGTAAACAGTAATTTTTTGTATTTTAGAGACAATTCACATAAACCCAAAAGTTACTCATTAAAACTATGTTTTCCAAAAGATAAATAGGGGAGTTCCAAACCGAGATTCTACTTGTACCAAAATAAACCATTTTATTAAATCCTCTAGAATTACACGATAACCACAGAGACTGATAGGTATAGTAGTTTGTGCTTGCCACCTTAAATTCTGTCCTGGATCCATTTGCCTATAACATTTCTCTCCTGATTTTTTTAAAGAGTTAATATTCTTACAGTGAAAAGATATTTTACCTAAAAGAATTCTCTTTTGAAATGTTTTCACTTTGCCCAAAACCACTAAATATACCCTCAAAAGTATTTCTTACAAAGTAAACAGTTTGCCCACTCTCCTCTCTCAATGTAAAATCTAGTCTCACCACATCAGAAGATTCTGGCAAAAACTTTAACAAAATTAAGGAAGTTATCTTGCAGGCCAGCCCTGAGTCGCAAAACCTCTCTACTGAATTCAAGCAATTGAAGATGGTGAAAAATCCATCCTTAACTACACAGAAACAGTTCCCAGGAGCAAAAGTAGATTCTGATACAGAGAAGGCTCCATCAGGAGTAGGCCTGAAAGCCTCAATTTAATTACTTCTCCATTTCCTTATTATTCTTCCTGACTCACTATTTCCCATCTCATTTCACAGCCTCCACCAGCTCTCCCCTCAGGCACATGCACAAACTCTCTCCACCTCTCCCTGACACTCTCCTGACTGGTGCTCTGCTTATGCCTTGCTTTCCCATCTAGCTTTCTAGTAAACTGTGGCTGAATCAACATCTTTCACTGGAAGGTGGGGTAGACAGTACTGTAGTAGAGAGGCAGAAAAGCTAAAGAAAGTTACCTCCTTTGACACTTGCAAATCACACAGACAAAAATAACCAAAGAATTTTCATTGCTGGAATCAAGGACACAGTTCAGATCTAGCGACAGATGCTTGGGCCTTTCCAAAGTCAGATCTCAGCTCTCCACGGTACAGAGGAAGGGACATGGCAGGGAAGTTGTCAGAACAACTAAGAGCCAGGACAAATACAGAGCCAAATAACATGTCAGACAGGGTTTATAACTTTTAACCCTGGATGCTCTTTAGCAATCTACTAAAGTCTGGGAATAACGTTATTAAAGGCATAAGAATCATAGGGGATCATAAAAGAAAAGAATTAAATTGAAACATAGCTATCAAAATATTAAGAAAAAATTCTAAGACAGTCATTTGAGGTTCTTCATTAACACAGTGAGTTCATATTTTAAAACTACCAAATTTTCCAGTGCTAAATATTACCATGATTTGCTATCATCATTCATAATTAAAGAATGCTAAATTTCACTTAGGAGTGGTGAAAAAAAAATGTTTTTTTTTTTTTCTCAGCCAAGTTTAAAGACCCTGGAAATATACCAATGGGTTTCTTCATTAAGAGCCTCAACTACAGGATTATTCATCCCAGATGCTAAAATCATCAGATTTCTTAAAAGAATTACCTCTGAGTTTGCTACCAATGTTAATTCAATGATAAATCCAATTCAGTGATGATGGAGCACACAAAGCACTGCTGAGTCTGAGGACAAGGAAGCTCCGATAGCCCTAAAGTCTGATTCTGAAACTCTGGTGAAGCCTCGCCACAGAGACACTGCTTCTTCCTTCAGCAGACAGAAATGGCATCCCTCAGGCCCAGACACTGATGCTTCATGTAATCATATAACCTCCTCTGTGTGGAACTGTGAATTATATGCTTCTTACCAGGGACAGCACTGATTTAATAAACTGCAATCCTGCTTAAGTAAAAGATTTATTATGATAGAGTGAGCAAACATTAACTATATCCACGGAGTACTGAACATTACAAAAAGTCAGAAGAAAGGTTTTTTAAGTTTTCACAACAAAGAAATGACAAATATTTGAGGGAATAAATATATTTAACCTCATTTAAACATTATACAACATATATATGTGTATGTGTGTGTGTAAAACTGGTGGCCCATTAATCTATACAGTATTTATGTTTACTTGTAGCACCTTAAAATCATTTCTTGAAAAGAATATATCCATGTACCTAATGATTTAAAGACATACACAATTTTTAAATTTTTTAAATATGTGAAGAAAGAATACCTCAAACCTAGAATTGAATTAAAAATGTGATTTTAGTTATCATCAGTATTACAGTATATAATTTATCTTATTACCAGTATCCCAGTATATAAATACTGTACAATGGTTGGAAGATACTTGAAAGGGAAATGTTACAGTTGCAAAGTATTTAGATTTTATGCATTCATGGACTCCCTCAAGTAATTTATTTAATCAATGTTTTATGTTATGTTAGTCTTATACAGAAACATTCCAGTTGGCCAGCTCAGCAAATTAACCTTTTATTTTACTATTTAACAAACACTTACATACTGCCAGGCATCATTTTAAACACTTTGTAAACATTAACTGAGTGAATTTTCAAGACCTATGAGGTAGCAGCTAATGTTCACATTTTATAGATGAGAAAACAGAGGCATGCAGGAGTTGCATGGGTAGGACTAGGTCACTCAACTACCACAATAATCCAGGACTCAGTTTAACCTACACAGTTCAGTTACAGAGTCTGTGTTCTCTATTACTTAGCTGTGCTCTGTTCTACATCTCTTTTTGGCATGTGAATTTGTAGAAACTCTCCTTAGAAAATGTTCATGCCAGCCAACAGGGACTTAAGATTCATTAATGTCCATGAAGTAAAAGACAGTGCAGCTGCAAGACCATTAAAGGCTCTGGAAGAGGGTGTCACTGGCTTCCCTTTGTCATTATTTTTCTTTAGCTTCCCACTTGAATATATCACTATTTCTATGCTCAAGCAAAGAACCCTCCTTAGTGCTAATATAAGCCAGCACAAGGAGAAAAACATGTAAGACAATCATGTTTTCAGCAAATGTGCCTCTCGGAGTACAGATTGAGAGCACACAAGGGTAACTTTTCTGTTACTATGCCAGCATGGGCTGGTGACCCTTCTGAATACAGGGTCTTCATGAAGAAACAACTTATGAGAAATTTTAAAAGAAAAAGAGACAGCAACATTACAAAAAGCACACAGTGTATCTTTATTTTGCAGAAAATAAAAGACCACCAAAGAAGGGATCAACCATCTCATCATAAACAAGAGAACGCAAATTTACATAAGCTATGAAAAGAACATTCATCCCTCATCAGAAGCCTAACTCCTGGACTCAGTACAACTGGAAATGTAGGCTTAGAGAAATTAAGTAACTTGCCTAAAATAACAAAACTAGGAAGAGTCTAGGCTAAAATTGGAACTGAGGTCTGACTCCAAAGCTCAGGCTTTGAAATGCTTTTCTGCCTAAGAAACTTCTCGGAGAAAAAGATGGCAGACCGGTAGGTAGCAGGATAGAGCCTCTCTGAGAGAGACAGCTCAGATGCCAGAATAGAACACCCTGGAGAGACTCAAACAAAGGGAGATGGATTCCCTCAGCCCAGGAAGAAACTGAAGGGAAAAGAGCTGTTCCAGTATGAAGTCCCAGGGCTACCCTTAGAGAAGCTAAGACTGGTGAGCACGGCGCTCTCCCCCGAGCTGCCTGAATTCGTGTCCGAGATCGACCTGAGCCTCGGAACCTGCGCCGATGCGACTGGCTTGAGCAGCGCCGAGCGTGGAGCTGAAGCACCTTTCACGCGACTGGACCAGAGGCACCGTGGATTCGCGCTGCAGCTGCGTTGAAGTTGCAGGTTGGAGAGCCCAGCAGACAACTGAGTCAGAGAGGGACCAGCATCAATCCACAGTGAGTGCTGGGAATCAAACCATTCCATGGAAAAGGGGTGACCAACTGGACAACATGTTGGAGTCAAGCAGGACAGCCCTAACTCGGTAAGGAAGTGGCTTCAGTTGGTTGCTCCTCTCGCGGAGCAGATTGGGGAATCTGGTTGGCCTGGGCCACGCTCTGGCTGGGACCCAGTGGGTCATCCCAAACCAGTTCCCGAAGTGTGGCGCACGCTGATGCAGTGAAGGCCCATGAAGGTTGATTGGCCCAGAGGGGAGGAGCCAGCACACACTGCCCCTGCCTGCATTTCAGTCTCTGACAGTGGACTAGAGAGGGTAGAAACCTCTAGCCTGCATGCTCCAGAAGAACCCTAACTGACAAGAAAAGGGGCTGGGAATTACACTATACACCTGTATGGAAAAAAACAAAAACATGACAAGAGAAAGAAATAAGAAAAAGCCTCCAGCCCCCAAACCTGAGACTATTGATCCAGGCAGGGTAAATACAAAAAAGATTGAGGGCAGCAAACATGCAACATCAAACACAGCATCAGCAGACATAAAGAGATATCTTCAGGACCTCGTAGACAAGCTCAAAACTGAAATATTAATTCAAGTTAAGCAAGATATAAGTAGATTAGTAAAAGAAATGCTAAGCACCTCTCAAAAAGACATGGACGGAAGAATGAAGAACACAAAAGGAGAGACACATTCAATGAAGAATATAAAGAAAACCTAAAATTCATGAAGCAGATTCAAAGAGATTACCAGGAAATTAAAAACTCCATTGAAAGCTGGCAAAACTGCTTGAAAGAAACTAAGGATAGACTATAAAAACTTGAAGACAGGCTTGCAATGTATGATCATGAAAGGGAAGATCTCTTAAAAATAACAAAGGAACAGGCAGTAACAATAGGAAGGCTAGAAGATGACAAGAGGATCTACAACTTAAGAATAAAGCATGTGAATGAAGAAGCAGAAGCAGGAGTCAAAACAAAGGAATTACAAAGGCTCTTCACATTTTTTTTTTTTTGGTGCCGGGGATCGAACTCATGACCTTACCCTTGCCAGGCAGGCGCTTACACCGCTGAACTAAACCTCAGGCCCCTGACTTTTTAAAACTATACCTTTATAAATGTCTTCCTTTTACGTTTGCAAATTGAATTGGTTTTAGTCTTTGGGAAACTAATTTCTAAATTCTTTTAAATATGCTTCACACTGATGCCGCTGTTGCTTTGAAATTGTTTTTGTGCTTTCTGAGGTTCTCTTATTCTTCCCTTCCTGATACTAGCTATCTGTATTGATGAGGTAGTAAACTGGCTTATTGCTAATAAATTGATTCATGTAAGTGTTGGATTTAAGACAGTTAACATG
>PVJX010023112.1:0-29670 GCA_004027295.1 Dolichotis patagonum | reverse complement strand
CTGCCTAGCAAGTGGGAGCCAGTGAACTACACATCTTGTGAAAAGATTGGCTATGTTATTTAGTATGAACTCTCCACATGCAAAGATAAGGACAACCATGTGGAAGAAAGCAAGAGACAATATGACAGATAGTGAAGATCTCTGGTTGTCTAGCTTTGAAATTTATGCTTTCTTATGTCCCATTCTGTTCTGTTTTGTTGTGTTTAATTTTACTCCCTTTTAAAATAAAATTTAAAAAAATTTAAAAAAAGAATTAATGATCTTTTTTTTTTAAAGGATCTTTTTTTTTTTTACTACTTTCTTTTTTGGTGTTGGGAACTAAACTCAGGGCCTTGCGCTTGCCAGGCAGGCACTGCACTGCTGAGCTACATCCCCGGCCGAAGAATTAATGATCTTATAAGAGAGGAACAAGAGAGACTCCTTATCCCTTTCACTACATGAAGATGAGAAAAGACCATCTGTATGAATTGCAAAGTGTGGTCCCATGAGACACAATGTTCCAGCACTGTGATCCCAAGATCTAGAGGTATTCCAACCTCTGGAACCTGTGAAAAATAAATTGTGTTCTATTCAAGCACATGTTATTTTTGTTATAGCAGCTCAAACAGACAATATAAAGCATGTTTTTTTTTTTTTTTTTAGGGTTAGGTATTTAGAGTTTTGGAAATTTAAATATCCAGTTACCCAACCTGAAGTACTTTCTTCCGCAAATTACAAAAAATGTTCAAGCTACTCAGTTATAAAACCTAACCTTTTGCTTAGAGAAGTAGGAGCTTTGACTGGCCAATGGGACAAACACGCATGCTAACCCTAATTCCTCCTTTACATCTTAGCCCAGAGTTGGTAGTGAAACTGAGTTAAATCTCTTTCACACATCTTTTACCACTGAAAAGGGTCACAGAACAGATAGGCAGAGAATAAGGGGTAACATAAGGCTCACAATGAAACTGTGAATCTTTAAGTAAAAATCTTTTTCACCACAACATCCACTTCAAGTTTCTAATGTTTCTTCCACAACTAAATTTTAAAAATGCTGAAAGCCTATGGGTGCCTGACACTTAACAGATGTTTTAATACATGTCTGATAAATCTTACTGTGCCCTTGATGTACACATACTTCTTCTTACTAACAATCCTGTGAGCTGGCATATCACCATCCCATTTTATAGCTGAGGCAATTAAGGCTAAGTAGGGGTTAGAAGGTCCTTCTAGAGTCCCTCCACAACAGGGCAGGAGCATATGAATGCCTGTATCATTGATTCTAGCCACATACAAGCTCTACTCAGGATACCCTGGACCTTGTCCACTGACCCACACAGCCTCACGAGACTTCATGCCTCTCTTGATCCATGTGTAGCAGACAAGGGCACCTAAAAACAGCGGTTAGCATAATTCCTGGGTGACCACTCTGCCCAGGACTCCTCTCTGCACATATATATATATATATATATATATATATACCTTCTTTCTTGGGATGGAGTTGCTGCAGGGCCTGCTCACAGGAAAGCTCCATGGTGTCTGCCTTTTCACTTCCCCATAATTATCCATACAGCCAGGGATTTAGCTCAGTGGCTTAAGTGCCTGCCTGGCAAGTGCAAGGTCATGAGTTCGATCCCCGGTACCAAAAAAAAAAAAAATTATCCATATGGAGCAGGGGAGAAAGATGGCTGCCCAGTCCATCTGTTAGTTATTTTCTTTACAAGAGTAATCATTATGTTACACCACTTCCCCTTATTGGAACTGGCTTATTAGGACACCATTACTCAAGGGGAGACAGTGGCTAACTCACAGCTAAAAACCAGGGTAGGCAAAGAACAGGAAGGGTTGTGTGGTCAAAGGCACGAGTGGGTATCTTACTGGTCCCACAGGTTAGAGCTGCTTAGTGTCACCTTTGTATCTAATGGTGGCTACCATAGCACCTAGCACTTCAGACAGAAGAGTGTGAGGAATACGTTTGGAAGGATTTCACTTAGTTTCTGCCATTAACCACTCTTAAAATAACTAGGATAAAAATCAAAGACATAAGGCATTACTCCATCCAGGACACCATCACTTTATTCCTTTTTGTTTTGTTTAAATTTCAGTTATAGGCAAGATCTGTTTTGTTTTTGATGTTCCATGTGCTCTACACCGAACTTATGAAACTGGGAGCTGTGGTACAAGACAAGCATGTCTCATTACCATATACTGGAGGCCAACAGACAAATTAAAATGAGACAGAAGGACATTCTGGGCAAGTTATTTAACTTTCTGAGCTTTTATGCATCTCTATGTAATATGCATCTATGTAATATGCATATGTAATATGAAGAAGGTCATGGGTAGAGTTCCCACTTCCCAGTGTCTGTCTGAGGATGAAGTAAGAATACATTCATATCTCCAATCCACATGGTGCCTGGCATATGTAACAAGTCCTTTTAGAAGCCTGCATGATACTTCACCAGGGATAAAAATGAGCTTGGAGTTAGGTAACACTAGGTTCAAAATCCAACTGTATGCTTAGAAATTAAACTTCTGGCCTTAACTAGGCTGCTTCATGATGTTTTATAATCTGCTTCTTCCACCAAAAGAAGGAAGAGGAGGAGGAAGAAGAGGAGGAGGATGAAAGGAGGAAGTGGCAAAGTAGTCTACCTAAAAAAGAAGATAGACAAGGTAATTTATGCACCTGCACACAGCACCTGAAGTATATGGCAGCCAATGGAACTCAGTAGTCTTTTTCTTCCCTTTAAAGCTCCTTAGTCTACAAGCCAATGTGTAATTTCTTTATAAATAGATTACTACCCATCAAACACTTTTACACAGAGGCAGGCATCACTATGAAAACAGAAATGACTTATAGATAAATCTCAATTCAAATTGTCCAGTTATGCTCAGTTAAGCCAGTGTAGCTGGGTAACATATTTGTTCACCAAATCCTAATTTTCTTTATAAATCACTGAAATGAAACAGAAGTGACAGCCTGCAATTCTTTCAGCCTAACTAGACTGTTTTGTTAGATACAATATGGAATGGCTATTTGCTCAAGCTTGTCAGAAACAAAGTACACTGGATGGTAAACGCTCTGATAGATACATTTCAAAGCCTTCTGACATCTGGAACACCTTTGATACAATTGTCTATTAAATTCACTTATCTCCAGTTCTAAAATGGACAAAATAGATTTTGGATTTGGGGCTTTCGACAACTTGATCTGGGTGGATCTAATGGAAGAAAAATGATGCCTTCCAAAAACCTGGAAACAATTTTGTTAATGGGGGGTATCAAAGAAAAACTCATTCTTTTTAAACACAAGCCTACTCTTGGTTAGCAATCTGAAACGTTTAGATGGCTGACAAGACAGTTTTTTCAGTCTTGAATTCATCCAAAGAACGGGTATCAAGAGCTTACAGTGCACATGGCAGCGGATCTGGTACGGGGGACACAGTCCTGAAAAGACAGACTCTTTCGATTATTTAGTTATACCTTGCATACACGTATGAAGGGGTAGGGGATATTGTACCTGAGGCAGAGAATCTTACAGCACCAGATATTTGTTGTGAGATTAGAGAAACATGGCTTCCTGGAGACAGGGAGCTGACACACAACATACAGAATGAAAAGTCATCTACTGAGGATCAAGCCCCAAGTTCTGAAAGAAGGGCTAGAGGCAGGAAGGGCAGAAGAGCTCCAGGTCACTTGGGAAGAATCCATAAAACGGCTGTGCAAAGGCCCAGAGCCATGATAGCACTTGGAGGAACATTCACGGAGCCCCAGAGACCAAAACTGGGTACAAAAGGATGAAAGGCAGAACCCAGAGGTCAGCAGGGTCCAGATCGCCCAAGAGAAACAGGGAGGTAGAGAAGGTTTTAAGAAGGCAGATTGAGAATCAGATTTATATTTCCAAGAGATTAGGGCATGCGAGGTAAAGAATGAATTAAGAGGGGAAAGAAAAGACAGAGGGAACAGTTGTGGTCGAGGTGAGAGGTAACAGTAGCTGAGACAAATGTCATCTTTGTTTCCTAGTGTATCTTAAAAAAGACTTCATTCTTGATGGTCACAATTTGGGAACTGTTACCTCCCAAGTCTGAAGATACCAGGGATATTTTGACACATCTTACAATACACACAGCCATCTCCCTTGCACCCCCACCAACAAATACACACACAAGAACTACCCATTGCAAACTGTTAACTTTGTTGAAGCTGGGGAACCCTGGCTTATATCAGGGTGATCGTCTGAACAAGCTGGAAGGCCGTGAATAGATTCAAGACATATTTAGGAGGTAAAATCCATTAGATGTAATGACAGACTTATGGGGGGGTCTAAGAGTAGAAGGTATGAATCTAAGTTTCTCAATAACTCCATAGAACATTTTACAAGAAGGTTTCCTTTCCTTTAGAACACAGACAAAACTTTTGTTCTGAAACGCTTTTGCCCTTAGAACCGGGTTAGGTTAGGGTGGAAAACTGAGGCTGGAAGTGAAACTCTTCCCCACACTGGCGCGTGGTATTGCCATGTCTCCTGTAGCCCGGGTTTGGCCTCAGGCAGATTGTAGTGACCTTCATAGATAATGATCAACTATAATTTAACTGCTAGCAACTGGGTTTCAAGACATTATCATGGTCTTCAAATGTTTTGAAAGAGCTGTTCAGAAAAATGATCAGAGGGCTGGGGAGCAGCTTTGTGGTAGAGCATTTGACTAGTATGCACAAGGCCCTTGGTCTATTGCCAGCACAAATAAACAAATAGACCATGATCAGTAGTATCATCAATGTGAGGTAAAGATCAATGCATGTTTAGTCTACATCCATACTTGAACTCTTAACTCAGCAGCTACTCAAAGGACCAGCATCACAAAGGTTGCTTGTTAAAACTACAGCATCTCAGGCCCCCGGCCAGTCCCAGTGGGGACCAGAATCTTCAGGGTTGAGATTCAGGAAATATTGTTTTAAACCATCTCTTCAGTGGTTCCATTCATATGTAAGTTGAAGAAGCACTGGTCTACTTTATATTTTATACAGGAAACAATGTCTACACTGTCAAACCCTAAGTGTTCATCAGGTGTCAAAAAAACTGACACCAAAGATAATTTGAAGAATGCCAGATCATTTACAGCACAGGCTGTGGCCTCTAGATCTGGTACTGAAAATCTTCTGAAGTGTTTCGTGTCTATCTTGGCTTGTATCAGAGAAGCAAACTTAGCACTTAGGAAAAAATGAAATAAAAATGCTGTACATGAGAGTTTCCAGGTGATATAACTCCTTCTGCCTTTTAGAGGAGAATAAACAGTACCCAGCAGGAGCAGAAAGCAGCCCCAATGAAATAAACAAGTTCTAAAACAGCTTCCAGTGGGAGGACTTTTATGGCTGAGGCAGGGACAGCCAAAGTGCTCAGCAAGGGCCACAGAGGGTTAACTTCAGGACAAGAGGAGAAAGTTTCCCTAAGGCATCAGCTGAGGCCTGCCAGGTCTGAGGCCAGAGAAGCCTTTTAGGGGAACTTTCAGGCCAGGCAATGGCCAGCTGTCTCCAAGGCTGGCAGTGAGGTCCATGAACGTCCACAGTAAGGCTCCCACTTCTGAACAAAACTTTCCCTGTACACTCAAAATCAACATCTTGGCTCTCTGCTTAATACCCTTATCTCTCCCATTTACCCAACAGCTTCAAAAACATCCACAGTTTTGATTCAAGTATCATATTTTTGATTCTGGGAGAGCATTTACCCAAACACTCCAGAAGGAAAACAGAAAGGCAAGAAGGAATAATAAACTAGTTCAGCAATGAATGATGTATAAACTTCGAGGGAGTGAGTAGCTTATTTATAAACACGCGTCACTTTTAAAATGATGCAGGAAGTCCAGCTGACAGCATACACAGGAGAAAACTTCGAGAACTGCTTTTGCCTCAACCCTGGCGCCTGATTGAAAACCACGCTCTGCCCTCTGTTTCGGTGACTCACAGACTCACACCAGTCTTTTGTGCGCCTGTGCGGTCCTGGGTGAGCTGAGGAGCTGTAAATATTTGCCCTTCGCCCAGAGCTGGCCAGCTGCTGAGGCTGCAGCTGACAGACAGGCCGGGGGCCAGGAAGGGGGTGTAGGAAAACTTGCAGGCCTGTTGTGCATGTATGAGAGAGGGGGGCTGGAGTAGAGGAGGGGGAAGCAAAGCAGACACAGGCCCCTGAGGTCCCCCTAGGCAAATATGTTCCCCTCTCTTCCAGGCCATCTGGAGCAGAAAACCAGAGTGCCAAGAGCAGGGCCCATGGCTGGAAATGTAACTCAGCTGCTGGAAAGGTAACTTGAATCAGAGAAAGCCATGATTCTCAACCTGGCAATGTTGTCCCCAGACGAAACGAGACAAAATCTGGAGACATTCTGGTTGTCATGATGGGGGGGGAGGGCGCTCCTTGCATTCAGGGAGTAGTGGCTAGGAATTTTGCTAAGCATACAGGGTAGTCTCTGACTACAAAAGTTATACAGCCTCAAGTGTCATCCCATTCCAAGATGGAGAAAACAGGCAGAACTTGAATCCAGCGCTTTCCCCTGAGTCACTGATTTGAATTTGGACAAGTTACAGAACCTCTGAGTCAGTTTCCTCATCTGGAAGGATTAAATAGATAATGCATGTCGTGCTTCCTACAGTTGCTGGCACTTATAAACACTGAATAGCTGGTGCTTATGATTTTACTGACAGGCAACGTGATGGTGGTTTTAGCTTGGGCTAAACAGATGGGTACACTGGCAAAACTCAACTCTGGCACTTGAAAGCAATGACCCAGGAACAAGACCCCTACAAGCCTCTGTTTTTACAGCCACAAAATGAGAAGCACCACGCCTAACTTACTTGATGCAAACGGAAATGACCGGGAAGAGCTGACTAGAGGGAACATAGCAAGCCCTCTCTCATGGAGGCTGTTATCCTTAATTACACCAAGCAGCAGCACCAGGGGATGGACTCGGGAGATGTTAAAAATAACTGCAGGTGACATGTGTTGAGCACTTGCTTGCCGTCAGGCATGGTGCCAGAGTTTGATACATTCTCTCCCTGAAAGAAACCACCACCTTTTACATGGTGGGAAACTGAGGCACCTGTGGAGGTTAAGCTACAAAATCACCCAGCTGCTTAGCTATTTGAAAAGTTGTGTCTCCCGAAGACTCAGGTTTATTACTTTCCACTTGAGAGAGAGAGGGCCCTCTAACGCTTTCTGAGTTCCCCAGATGAAAACTTGACAGGGTGCCTGGCTGTGTGTTACTTTTTCCTATCTCCAGGACCCCCCCCCCATTCCAACTTGGAGAAGTTACACAGCTTGCTCAAGGTCAGCGGTGCCATGGCGCAAAGCCCACACTTGAATGCAGTTGATTTATACCAGAGGCCTCTCTCTTGGCCACCTTCTCCACATACTCTGCACTGGCTCTGAGTTCTCTTCTGGAATCGCAGCGGGGCACAGACACAGTTCATTCCATGATGTGTCATAGCTATAAGAACCATGGTTTCTGACCTTAAAGACAGTGACTTCCCTGAGATCACCCACCTGAACTGTGCAGCAGTGTCACAACAGTTGCACCGCCAGAGCCCCGTTTTCTTTGCTTATGCTACATTCAATTGGGGCTTCCTTTAGTCTTTCCAGACTCTATGGAAATGCTGTAGGTATGCTGGGCCTGTAGGGACCAGCCTTGGGGACCAGAGTCTCTGAACTTAGGTTCCAAGACCAGCAGGTGGTAATTTCGTGGACAACCATTGGAGAAGTAGGGTGGCAGGGATGCTCCTGGGAACTGGCACTCCAGTGCTCTAGGAGCCAGATGGCCTGGGCCACCAGGGAACCTAGTAAGGGGTCGCTGCTGCACGAAGCAAAGCCTACCTTGCCGCCGCCGGGCGCCTGGCTGGCCACGCAGCGGCTGAGTGAGTCAAGGCGTGCGCTGTACTCAGTGAACTTCTTCTGGTAGCGCAGCGCGGTCATCTGCAACTCGAGCTGCGCGGCGGCCAGCTGCGCCACCAGCGACTTCTCGCGCTTCCCTGCGCGCAGCGCCTCCTTCTTGAGCGCCTTGTGCAGCGCGCCCAGTCGGGCCTGCAGCGCAGTGTTGTGCGCCCGCAACGCCCGCGCGCAGCAGTGGCCGCCCGCGCGCTGCTCGCCGTGCGTGAGGGGCAGCCCACAGCCCTCCTGGCAGCGGCCCACGGGCCGCGCGTCGCACGCGTCGCGCATGTGTGCCTCCACGTCGCGCCGCAGCAGCACCTGGCCACAGCCCGCGTGGCGGCAGCGCGCGGGCGCGAAGTCGCAGCGCTCCAGGTGCTCCGGCAGCTCTTGTAGCTTGACCACCCGGCTGCAGCCGCGCTCCGCGTGCGCGCACTTGATGTCCAGCTTGAGGATGAGGCGCTTGAGCGGCAGGACGTGGTTGAGCTCTTTCGCCGACAGGCGGCCGCGGCACAGAGCCGGGCAGCTGCCCTCCTGCACCACCCAGGGCAGCACGCAGCCAGCGCAGAAGACGTGGCCGCACGGGGTGGTCAGCGGGTCCTCCAGGACCTTGTGGCAGAGCGCACACTTCAGATCCGGGTCCACGTCGCCGTCAAAGCGGTCCAGCTCGAAGCCCATGGTGGCGGCCGGAGCCCGGGGTCGCCGCCCGGGCGGCCGGCCGCCCCCTCCCTCCCTGTGAGGCGGCCCAGACACGCCGGCTGCGCCACCCGCTCGCTCGCCTGCTCGCTCTCCCCGGACTGAGCCTAATTGCTCCAGACTTCCTCGGAAAATGCCCGAGGAACAGGACTCCTCCGGCCGTATTTGCAGGAACGCGAGCGCACACACTTCTTGCCTCAGCGGCCTACCATTCCTGCTCTGCAAAAGGGGAGAAGTCAGGGGGCTGAAGAGGTCAAGAAGACGCGCGGAGGCTCTCGGGGCTGGACTAGTTCGCCAGGAATGCCAACCTGATCTCTCTGGGGGGACTGCTCCCTTCTGCCTTGGAGTTTTCGCCCTAGGGGATGAACCGATCGCCAGCTTCTCAATTGTCCTTTTTAAGGACTTGGCAGTCAAGACTTGGTCTTGCCTCTGGAAGAGTTTTCCTGGAGCCCCTTCTGAAACAGATCAAGAGTTTTTAAAACTCTCCTCGCCTTCCCTTTATTTGGGGGCTGATTGCAGAGAGCGCAAAATCTCGTGGGGTTCGCTATCTCTGCAATTACGGTACTATCATTCCAGGGAAAGTTGCAGAGCCTGCAGCTCCAGCTGAAACTTCAGTTCCAACCGGGGGTAGTGTGAACCTCAGGGTTCAGCGGGCGCTGCTTTCCAGGACGAGGTTGGAGGGCGGGGGGTCTGCGCGGTCCAGTTTGTAGTCACCGGGAGAAGCCGGCGTGCTGCGTCCGGTCACTTCACCTACGGCCTCTCAAGAGTGCTATACAGCGCCACAGACGCTTCTCAATTAGTCCCTTTCACAATCACCAGTACTGTGTTGAGAAAGCCTTGTTAGCTCCATTTGAAAAGAATCTCCGCATTACAAAAGTAACGCTAGCCGAACAAGGGTAATTGCAGAAATGTGGAATGTGAAGTCCTCCCAGGATCACTGCACTTCATTCCTTCGAGTTCCTTCTCTCTTTACCCTACCTGTATTTTGTTCTATCTTCGTCTTCCTACTGGGGAAACTCAAGCTGGGAAAAAGCAACAAACTGGCATATAGAGTGCTGTGGACCAGTGGTTCTCAGATTTTAATGTGGTCATAGATTTTGACCTGGGGGGTCTGGACCTGAATATGAGGATCTCCACATCAGATAGACTCCAAGTTAAGGATGTGATACTGAAACCATCCAGACTGGTCTGCAGATGTCTACCTGACTGGGAGAATCTGGTCGTTCTTAGATCTAGACATTTTTCTTCTGCCCTGGGGTGTCTCTTCAAGCAGTACAATGAGCCTTCACTGTGAAATTGTCAGCCACACTGGTTAGTGTTGAAATACTTTCGGGATCCAACCTCAGTAGAATGTTCATAGCATCATCTATGCATTTGGTTAAAAAAATTTTTTTTAAGTCTCCCAAGACTGTGGGCATTCCTAAGAAAGGCACAGTCAGCTTTGGTGAGAGTGAAATCAAGTTATGGAATTCTCATTTGGAATCTGCTGCCAGGTTCTCAACAGTGAAGCTGGAAAGCAGGAGTTCAGTGGGCTTTTTTGTTGTTTTGTTTTGTTTGGTACCAGGGATCGAACTCACGACCTCACACTTGCCACGCAGGTGCTTATGCCACTGAGCTAAACCCCCAGCCCATTGTTTAGCATTGCTCTTCGGAGGAGCTTGAAACAAGTGGGATGACAGTGTCTATTTTGTCTAGGTGCTTTTACTTCTCCCTTTTACATGACTGAGAAAGACCCATGACCTCCCATACTGAACTGCTTCAGTGGAGTGAAAGAATTGCCTTGATGTTTATAAGGATTACTTGTTTCGTACTGACCTTTGAAAAGTTGTCACTCACTAGATTGAGATCGTTAGACAGTGTTCTTTCATCACTGTTGGTGGCGTTTGCTGTGTCTGATAGAGACTTTTAAATTGCTTTAATCAATGAGTGTATTTCTTTGATAGGATCCCACGTGGGGTGGAATATTATTGACCTTTGTGCAGACAAGCTGGTGCCAGGGAATCCTCCATCAGAGTGTTTATGAAGCTCCTCAGTCACAGGCTCTCAGATGGTGGGTAAGAAACAGATTCTTTCAACAAAGGTGTGTGGGCTTGTCAGTTTCACAGACTGGGCTAGTGTCAACAAGGTGATAATCTTCAAACCAAACTGGTTTTCAGAAACAGGGAAAGCTCAGTTATACACAGTAAATAACAAATTCATATTTACCAGGATTGGCTCCTCTTCCAACCTGCCCCATTTTCCCTCATGGGACCGAGGATGTTTGTAAAATGCTGCAGGCCAGTCCACAGAGAAGCTTATTTCCTGTTGTTAGTTGGCCTTTTTGGGTGAAAGGAAAGTCTTCTGAGTCACCCCTCTTTAGTTAATATTTGCATTAAAATTCGTGGATGTCAGCAAAAACGTCTGGAATGCCAGAGTAAGGGGCACTAAGCATTTTTTCCATCACTGAATTTAACAGAGGAGGGGGACTAAGAGCCAATACTATTTAAAAGAAGAAAAAGAGGTCAATACAAAATTTCTCAAGTTTAGCACTAGTGATATTTTCATCTGTTTTGGGCATGGTGAGCTTCATCTCTGATGATGCCCGATAGTTATAGAAGCAACTTTCACCTCCTTATTTGTAACATCCAGATATTGCCAGTGTGTGCTGTAGGCAAAATTGCTCCAGAATGAGAGCCACAGTTTTTTAGAGCAACTTTGATCCATTGCTGAAGTTAGACTCTGCCAGTAGCCCACATCTTTTGCTGGCTGTAGAATCACCCACTGAAGGAAGCAGCAAAGTGAACGCTTGGTGTAGCAGCCATGAGAAAGAGAACCAAGTCTTCCATGTCAGAGGCATCTGAGTGTTTATGGATAGATTCCTTGTGAACAGCTGGATTGGTCATGTGGCAAATGATTTTAATCATTTACCATTTCCCCCCACTATCTCTCTGCCACCACCCTTCTTTAAATGATCAGACTGTGTACCATTTTTAGGGGATGGGTATTGAGGAATGGATTCTGGCCCTTGTGTATGCTAGGTAAGCACTCTCCTACTGAGCTGCATACCTAACCTTTAAAAAAAAATTTTTTTTTTTAAATACAGGATCTCAGTAAGTTACCTAGGCTGTCCTCAAACCTGTGATTTTCCTGCTTCATCCTCCTAGTAGCTGGGCTTTTGAAGACCTGGATAAACCAAACTTGGCTGTTACAGCAGGGGTACTGGACAGACCTGGAGGAGTTGGAGAGATGTTTCTACATATTTGTGCAAACATCTGGTTTTGCACATTGATGAGGCTGTTAATCTCCAGTTGAGATTAGCTTTCAGAGTCCCACACACATACCCCTGTGTAACACTGGTCACACTTAATAGGTCTTAATTTATCTAATATTTATTTAGTAGCTACTATATGCTGGACAAGAGTTGTTTTCTGTCCTGGCTCTACTAAGGTAAATAAGCTGGGAAATATACTTGCCCTATTAAGCCCTTATTCCACAGGAAAGAGAAGCAAATATCAATAATCATATAATAAGAGGGATAATTAGTAAATAAGTTCAGTAAATCAGTGCTACTCAGAATTTTGAAGGGTCAGAAGCAAAGACATAAGAGAAGAGTTTGTTGGAAGTACAGACTCTCAGGCCCTACCTTACCCCTGCTGAATCAGAATCTGTATTTTTAGCGGACCCTTAAATGATCTGATGCTCTTAAAGTTTGAGAAGTGCTGCTTGAAAGCTCAGAAAGCAAGCTGATGTGCTGGGGAGAAAGCTAAGTCCGTTTCAAATAGGAGCGAGCTGTGTGGCTGCTGGAAGAGGGAGAGTGTGCCAGCAATAGCTAACATTCCGGCAGAACAGCAGGAAACGCTGAGGTCCAGAGGAGCCCAGCACTTCGTTTGAGAGAGAGAGCAAGCCTAGTACTTGGAGCACAGCTAACAACAGTCACACACTGGGATAAATGGCAGCAGCAGCTAAACATGCACAGCCCGTGAGGCAGGCACAGCGGGAAGTCTGAACTGAACTCCAGAGCAGGATAGCGCTGCGGGTTTTACAGGTGCATCAACACCTAGTTTCTATGCTACATCCTACACTCAGGCATAGACCCGGCAACCATGGCCTTCCATCTGCATGTTTAACACTTAGCTGACAGTAAATGTCTAACAGGTAACTACTACCTCTGTGCACCTTGTAAGTGTGCACTTTTAGGGTCTAAAGGACAGGCTTGGTGCTACTGTTATGAGATAAACTGAGTGTATTAAGTTGGTTCTGTGGCCTACTTAATATATATATATATATATATATATCACCATTTAGAACATTATTGGCATTATGAAATCTATTCTCAACTCTGAACTATCAACTCCTTCATGAGCAACTGGATTACTATCTGGTTATAAAGTAGCAGGTTTTGTACAGAAAATTGTATGTATGTATGCACAAACACAGGTAGCATTCTGCATGTGTTTTCATACATGCAAAAGCTATTGTGTTCAAAATTTTATCAGTTAAATTTGGGTTATTTTCTTGTTCATGCCAAAGGAAATAATATTTTTAAAGATTATGAAATGGAATGGAATTAGGACATTTTTGCCTATAAGTTTCTAAAACTGAGTTCAAAGTGCGACATGTATTTCTGAAGAAAAAGAAGGGAGGGAGGAAGGGAAAGAAAGAATACTCAACATCATTGAAAATTTCAGGATGTAAAAAAGACTTCAGGCATGGCTGTATCTAGGCGCATGTGAATATATTAAGAATCTGTTTTGCTTTTCCCTTAGCTGTCTTCTGAGGTAGGCTTATCCCCACATGGTTACACAGAGGGTCCATGAAGTCCATGTCTACATCTCACTAGTTTATCTACCTCAATATAAGAGCATTGTTTTCCAAATAGTTCCAGTAAATGTCCAAGGTATGACTCCTGGCCTGCCTCAGCTCATCAGTACATTCCTTACCCACAGAACAGTGACAGGCTCACCTGGACCACAAAGAGTTAAGGTACAGAAGAGAGAGTGGTCCCCCAAACAGACACTGGAAAGGCAGAAAAAAAATCCATGTTAACTGCAACCTTATTATAAAAGTGATCACTAATCTAAATAAGGGAAAGGATTACCTGTACGATATATCTCTATCATATATATCATATTTATCTCCACAAGCTTGCAATGAATTTTAAAAACATGTTAACCTCTACCCATGATTAGTTATAACTTAATCTAAAGCAATCATCTAACTAAGGAAAAAAATACACATAGTAAGGCAATGTCTTGGTTACTTTTCTGTCATTGCTGAGACAAAATACCTGATGCCCAAAATGAAAGAAAGAAAGGTTTCCTTAGCTTATAGTTTTTGGAGATTTCAGTCCATACTCAGCTGGCTCCAAAGAAAGGTTGTGTGGCTGAGGGGCAGCCTTTCATGGTGTTTACAAGCAACAAAAACAGAGGGGAAAGTATGCCTCCTTCTCTGCCCTGTATCATATACCAGCTACCTGCTTCTGGGCAGGTGCAGCATTCACATGCCAGTCCCAGCACCAGACAACAAACTGCCTGCTTGGCAAACGTGAGGTTGTGATTTCAATCCCCAGTGCAAAAAACAGACAAACATAATAAGCAATTTAATGCTCTTATTTAAATAAGTACATTCAAGACTACTTTTATACAACCACTGACCCTCTTCCTTCACATAAATAACAAGGTACAGTTCCTAAAGCCAAATTTAAACTTTTAACATTTAACAGTTGATCAGATATTGTTGTGTTGGTCACTGGTGTGTTCCTGGGGCCTGGGATGGGTCTAGCTCATAGAGGACACTTAATAAACATACATATTGCTTGGCCATGCAATTAACCAAATTTTTACTGCTCCAAACACATTTTTTAGGTTTCTAAAACTTTACTAAGACTTGAGTACTCTTGAAATGAAAAAGACCAAGGCATGAGATTTAAACAGTAAGGCCTAGTATTACATGGATTCCCCTGCCGACAATAATTCACAGATGTATGGGAAGGAATAAAATCGTAACACAAAACATACATAAAAGACAAAATGCCAGGACCGATTTCATTAATAAGTGGGACATTTTTAATTTGGAAATTTGATTTGCCAATATTCATATATCACTTCACATGTGTCTTTTAAAATAAACAAGCTCTTTATTAAAGCCCCCACAGCTCAAGCCTGTGATCTAGGAAGTTATTAATTTTAATTTTTCTCTCGGCACCTTCTCCTCCACTCTCATTTACTCAGTCTGTAAAATTATGGTAATAATAATCTGTGCTTACTTAACACACGGTAATAATTGCTAATTAACTGATTTTTATATGTAGAAACCTGTGAAGACATTGCACAGGTGCTAAGTATTGTTATTGTAGGCTTGTGAGGAAGATACAACTTTTTGAGTGTTTTTTTTTCTTTTTTTTTTTTTTTCAGAACAGTTCTGGAGATCAAATCCAGGAGCAATCTGACCACTAAGCTATATCCTCAGCCCTTTTTACCCTCTCTAGACCAAAACATTTTTATTTTTCTATCTTGCATATAGAACACAAAAGTGCCACAAATCTCCTGATTGGATAAAGCAACCCTAGGAATGTTTCTCAGTTTAGAAGTAGCAATGTCAATTACAGCACAGGAACTTCAAGATCATCAGTGATAGCTTTCCTTCTGGAGGTTATCCGATTTTTTATTCTGAGACAAGGTCTCACCAAATGGCCCAACCTGGGCTGGAGTTTGTGATCTTCCTCTCTCTGCCTCTGGACTAGCTGGGATTACAGGCGTGCTCCACTGCACCAGGCTGTACTTTCCATTTTTTAGGGACACTGCAATGCTGCTGTCTCTGGGAGAAAAGACATCTATAAACCAGTCCCTGTATTGTCCCAGGGCTGACTGATTTAACAAGCAAAATCCTGCAATATGATGACACTTTCATTTGACACTGAGAGCCTAGAGGAACCAGAGTTGTGGTCAGTGGTTTCAACAGTGGCAGCAAAATGCAAACTGCCCCTGAAGTCTGAGTACTCATGATTTAGAGGTGCAACTCTCAAAAATTGGGAGAGCCTCTCACCCAAAATATAAAACACGTAATTACCTTCATTTAAGTGATGTTTGATTGGATGGTGTTAAAAAAGAGTGTCATCTTTTATTTTTTATTATATCTTTTTATCACTTTTATCATGAAAGAATAACTCCTATTCTTCTAAGAGGGTTTTGGGCAGAAAATTTTTGAGATCTCAGCTATCCAAAGGAAATGTGACATCTCTGTTCTTTGAAACATTGTCCTGAAACTGCGGTTTTGGTACCCAGAACAAGCAGGTACTTGGCAATAAAAAAGATGAAACAAAACATTCACCAAAATAGTGCTACAATGGTATAGTATTTCTAGGATAATAGTTTGTTATATTTTAGCAAACAAAAGTCACTTTAGCCTTTCAGTCTACTTTTATTGCTGTACAAGAACAAACATGAAATGCTTCACAAAGCTGTCTATGAACTTTTTTCTATGGGGCAAAAAGGATTTGTGGAAAAAACTTTAGCCATGGTAGTATCATTCAATACAGGTAAAATGGAAAATGTGTCCAAATGCTGGCATCTTCTCAATGATGTTGGCAAGTAGCACACTCTCTTGACTGGATATAAAGAACCTTAGAAGTGGAATCCAGAAAGATGAAAGGAGTTGGAGGACAATGAGTCAGTTTGTCATTGGTGGGAATCTTTGTAGTAACTTATAATTTATCTACTGGTTATGTAACTTTAAAGATGAAGATAAAACAGGAATCAGGGAACTCACCCTGGTTCTCTCTATTCCAGAACTATGAAGTTTCTGATAGTTGTGAAAACCACAAGGTGTAAGAGAAACTGTGCTTATAACTTTTGTAATATTTGCTTTTCATTTTTAATTCTTCCCCCAGAAGAGCAGTAACTGACCGGCCATCAGATGTGTGAATCGCAAGGAGGAGGAGGTGGGTGTGGCAGGTGATGTTCTAAAAATAGCACCTAATTCCATCCCCTAGCAAAAACTTACCAGAGCTTTTTAGAAATATTCAAGACAAACTCCATGATTTATACTTTAATTGGGAATGATGCATTTCCTTCTTTGTGTAGAAATCATCCTAAGGACAAACTTCTGACACTATTTTTCACATTCAATAAAAATTTGTAGAGTTGAACAAAAATATATTCATTTTACAGCTAAACCAACCCCGTGTCACTGAGTAACACCAGTATATTGCTTAGCCAGAACTTCAGAAGAACCAGTACACGTGATTGTGCTTTGCATCAGGGATTGGCAGACTTTTTCTGTAAAGAGCCAGACAGCAAGTGCGTTCAGCTCTGTGGTATCTGTCACAAGGACTCAACTCTATGTAGCACAAAAGTAGCCAGAAATAATATGCAAATAACTGGGTATGGCTGTGCCCCCATAAAACTTTATTCTCAAAAGAGTTAGATTTGGTTCACAGGCTTTGATTTGTCAACCCCTGCTATGTAAGAACACAATGCTTTTTTGCTTGGCAAGAAAAAAATCAGCTGAACATGGGACTAGCAAGGCATCGTAATGAGAGAGGATGATGTGGACTCTGTGGTAAGTAGGTGCTCATGAAGTGGCTGTTGCAAGGAGACAGGGATATTACAGGTTTAGGCGTAAGCAAAATCTTCATTCAAATCCTGATTCTATCTATCGTTGGCTGAACAAACTGCAGACTATCCATTTGTTCTCTGTTTCCTCATCTGTAACAGGCAGAAGTTAAGAGCACCTGCTTCATAAAGTAGATGCAGATAAAATGTTGTGACTCTTAAAGTAGGAAATGTATAATGTGTTTGACACACTTCATAGTATTATGACATGTCACCCACAAATCAAATCCCAGTTCTCCTTCCTGGAGCCCTGGAGTTTGAGGACACTGTACATGTATGTACAGACTATTGATACAGAAGGATAGATGAAATAATACCCAACATGTCCCCCCTCAAAGAAAACCTCCAAAGAAAACTTCCAAAGAAACAGTCAAAACAAGACAAAGAAAGTAACAGTTTTCTAACAAATTTCACCAGAAAGCAGTTAGAGGACAAAAGGTAAAAAGAGGCCATATGAGACCTACATGTGAGTCATCTCTTTCAGGGTTATTATTCTGTGAATTAGCCACTTAGTCACTATAACAATTTTGAAAACACTTAAAATAAATGAAGATACAAAGTACATGATGCCTTCTTTTCTTAGGATAAAATGGTACCAAGAGTTTTCCAGGAAATTCTTTAAAAGTAAATTACTGGACAGCTTTGTCTTCCAAGGCTAAATTTGTCCACCATGCTAAATATAAAATCAAAGGACCTTTGCAGAAACCCTGTAAGTGAGGTTGCTTGTTAAAATGCCTTTACTATTGTGAACTCATTTTCAACTAATAAGGGAAACATCTGTTCAGTCTTGGTTGACAGGGACCAGTGGCAGTAACCAGAGAGCTATTGTTTGAGAAAGTTCACATCTTATTTATGTTTGCATTCCCAAGATGGGTATCTCTGGGATCCAGTATGTGCTCAATAAATGCCCTTGGCATTATTGACTGAAAGAAGAGAAGGGGCTGCAACCTACTTACGCCCCCCAAGAGCACTGACACACAGCTCTGGAGCATTCTGTTCTGCAAAGCTCCGTCACAGCACTGCGAGGCATATTGGAGACAGCAGCCGATTGTATCGTATTATATGCTTGGCATAATTATACCATAGGCTTTTGTCTCCATTGGTGCCAGTCTGTCTCAAAACACAGGCCATTTCCTCGCTTTGCTTATATCAAGCACTAGAGCTGCCCACTCATTACATTTGGTACTTGTAAACTCTGTATCCATGTCCTGGAGTCACTTAAGCCCTCAGCTCTGCACTTGGAAAAGCCGGGAAGGATTTTCCTGAGTCAGTGATAAACATTCAGCACTTGAGTCCAGAAAGAAAAAAGGAAGAGAAGAGGGCAGTTGGATCTGAATCAAATCCCAGGTTTGGACAATAGGAACTGAAATGTATTCCCCATTTTCTTTTAGTATTTAACAGATTATTAATAATATAGCTGCATTTTCTAAATTCCTGGAAAGGCACTTTGATTTGAAAGGTGCTATTCATTCTCACTTCCAAATTCCACTACCCTCAGTTTTAAGATGGCTTAAAATGGAAAAATGGTCCAAAGCCATCCCTGCTTAAAACTGTTTAACAGTTTCCTGTTTCTCTTAAGAGGAAAATTGTAATCTTGCATTGCTCCTCAAAGGCTGCACGTGATCTCATTCTGCCCGTCTTGCCAGCCTCATTTCCTGCTCCTTTGCTCCTAGCTGCACACTCCAGTGACTGAAGACACCATCAATTGTCTCTCAATGCCAATTCTTTTTTTTCAATGCCAATTCTTACTTGTGTTTTTTAAAAACAGGAACTGAGTTTCCTCAGCACCCATGATGATGGCTGAGAGCTACATTTCCAGTCCTTCTGAGTCCTTGCCCATAGGACACATCCAGAGGTGATGTGTACAACTCCATGCTGCCCCTTAAAAGGAAAGAAGCCTACCATCCCCTTCCCCTCCTGCATAGGCTACTATGCAGTTCAGGCATATTTGGCTGGCCGAGGGCATAAACCACAGCCTGCAGGCCACATCCAGTCCTGCTCCTGTCTGAGTAAATGAAGTGCCGTTGGAACACATCTATCCATTTTCCTAGGCATTGTCCATTATTACTTTCACACAACCACCTTAAAACTAGGCCATAATAGAGACCTCATGACCACAAAGCTAAAGATTTCCAATCTGGTCCTCTGAGGAAAAGTTTGTGGACTCTTAGTCTAAGAATACAGAACAACAAGACAGAAAGAGTCAAAGTTTGTGGTGCTATGGAGCTGCCATAAAGGTCAAATCAATCCCACTGGGGGCTGCACATAGCCTACCGTGGAGACTGATATTTGACATGATAGAGGAAATTAAGGTTAGAGGAATGGAGGTATAAGAAAGGGTAACAGGGAGGTGGATATTACCAAAATGTTATATGCATGTATGAGGATACCACACTGAAAGCCAGTATTTTATAAAATTAATACGAATTAATAACATGTAGTTTTAAAAGGTTATGATGGCAAAAAGACACACAGGTAAAAAAAGCAAGTGAGCCTGTCTTGTTTAGGCCTTTGTGCTGGGCTTCCGTGGCAGTTCCGTGGTATGGTTAGAGTTTGGCCGCAGTCATTCATCGCTTTAAGGGCTGTGCTACACACTGAAGGATGTTAAGCAGCTTCCCTGGCTTCTACCCAATAGCACTCATCCCTAATTATGGAGACTAAAACTGCCTCCAGATAGTGCCAAGTATTCCCTGGGGAGCAAAATCACCCCTGGCTGACAACCTGTGTGTTAGGGCAATTTAACCATCCATACAAGGCATCTCTCATGCGTTACACTAGCCAGACCTGCTTCTGGGCACTCTCACTTGCTGACCCTTTTTTGAGAATTGTTTTTATTCTCTCCTCACTTAACTATTATGTGTCAGCTTCAATATCACCTCCTCAGGGCATCAATACTCCTACTCCCACTAAGTAGATACTCTAATAGCTGCCTATAAATTCCATATGTAACACGATTGTGATTATTAAAATATTATTCGGTATTCATAAGCACACAAAATGGGCACCTAGGAGATGGTGACTAGCTTACTGATGACCGCCTTGCTAATGTGACATAACAATATAGAAAAGGAAAGGAAGAGACTGGTAATTGTAGAGGAAGCAAACTTGGGTCTCACTGCCATCCAGACAGTGGGGAGTGGGATTCGTGTTGCTAACTAGAAAGAGAGCCAGAAGGGACAGCGAGAAATGTATTTCCTTACTTCCCAGACTTCCCATAAACGAAGGGACCGGTCTTCTCCTCCTAGCAGCCAAAACATCTGCTAAAGTTAGAGCATTTCTCTGTTTCTGAACATATGGATTTTTACTTTGACTTTGGCTTCAAAATCACTCACTTTTTAACCCTGTACTTTTCAGGCTAAGTTGTATGTGATATGATTTATTAACTCTGTTCTAACCTTTTCTAAGTAAAGTTAAAAATCATTTTAAATTCATGCACAGATAAATATGTGCCCCTCCATATTCTCCAACTCCTTGAATCATCTGAGATGAAAGGCTAAACATTCAGCCTAGGCTGTGCTTCTTAGCACAAGGCTGTAAGATGTGTGTGGTCTATTTAATTCCTTTATATTACTCTTTTTCTTTCAATTAGACTTTATCTTTTGTTTCAACCCCTTTCTCCAGATTGCTGAGCCTATAAAACCAAAACTCTTAAAAATCAAAATCCTGAGAACTTCTTTGCAAAAAGACTATTTAATGAACACTATTTGTTAAAAACTTGCTCTTCTTATCTTCCCTGAAGAGGATATGCCCTCTGGGTATTTGGGTTGGTACATACGTACATGGGTTAAATAAGCAACACCTGTGTTTTAGTTACTTTTCTAGTTACAAAATTCCTGTACCCAAAGTTAAAGGAGAAAGGATTTATTTAGCTCACAGTTTGTAGAGGTTTCAGTCCATAGTTAGCTGGTTCCAAGGCAGAGTGGATGGCAGTCAGTTATCGCAGAGGAAGAACAGTTCATGGTAGGCAGAAGACAGCAAAGCAACAAGAGATGACCACAGCTTTTTCTATCCCTTATATCTTATTCAAACTACTTAGGGTGGGTAGCACTCATATCTTTAATCCTATTGCTCTTGATCCTAGCATTGTACTAAGAATCAATTTCAGCATCACACACTCCAGATCCAGGCACCTCTGAAAAAGCCCCTCCTATGACTACCTGAAGCTTTAGGGGGACAGCTCTACATAAACTATACAACCTGAAAGGTGAGAAAAGCTTTTAATCCCACAGTTTCTTCTCCATTATCTCTGGCTCTTCTCCTTTATTGCTCTTTCTCTTTCAAAACAGAGCAAAACCAAACAGAATTATTTTCCTTGGGAAATAGGCATAGAAATCTCTTTTCACCCTAAAATTTACTGACTTATTGATCATCCTAAAAAATATATAAAGAAAGAGAGACAGAGTGTGTGTGTACTGGGGATGAAACTCACAACCTCTTGCTTGCCAGGTAGCCTCTGTGTCACTAAACTATGACTATTATTATTTTTGTTTTTGAACTCAGGACCTTGTGCTTGCCAGCCAGGGGCTTATACCACTGAGCTATATCCCAGGCCCAAAACTATTATATTTTAAAAGTATGGAAATTCATATTTGGTGTGCCAAATCTCAAAAGCATATAACTATGGAACTAAACCTTTACTGCAGTCTGTGTCCACTGTATATTCTCAGACAACTGGAAAACCCCCTTGGCATCTGCTTTTTGTGCTTTCATGGGGAAAGAGAAAGTGGACATGATTGAAAATAAATCATGGCATCCAGTCACAGGTCTGGCAATGGTTCTGGTGGTCTTGGCTTTATGCTTTTGTATGAGAATCTCAGAACAGAGATAAGAGCTAGTACATAGGTCTAGTTATTCTGTGTGCTTTGATCAGTCTGCTGCGTGGGTCTGGGTTTGATTCACTGTTTTTGAATGGAGCACAAAGATGATAGGTAGGAATCATTACAGGATTGTGGCTGCCAAGCCATCATGCCCATGCATGGTAGGCATGCAAATGGTAGGCTTTATTTTATTTTATTTATTTTTTGGTACCAGCGATTGAACTCACGACCTCGTGCTTGCCAGCTAAGCACTTATGCCACTCAGCTAAATCCCCGGTCTGGCTCTATTTTAAAATGACAAATATTTCACCAAGTTCAATATTCTTTCTTGTCAAGCATAGAAATGGGCGTGCAAATAGCCACACACACACACACACACACACACTTGCGTATACACACACATGCCCACGAGTAAAACTAAAACTACGTGGACAATAAATGTATTTATGTACATGTACAATAAACATAATAAAACAAAAACACTGAAGAACTCACTAGAAGGTGGAAAGGCCTCCCGTGTTTATAGTTTGGGAGGATCACTATGGTTAAAATGGCCATAACATTTCAAGTGGTTACCTATTCCGTGCAAACCCCCATAAGAATACCAGAGAATTCTTCACAGAACTGGAAAAAAGTCCTAAAATTCATGTGAAAGCACAAAAACTGTTGTAGACATTTTTTTTTTTTTGGACCAGGGATTGAACTTGCAACCTCGTGCTTGTCAGGCAGGTGCTTATGCCACTGAGCTAAATCCCTGGCCCAACTATTGTATTCATATTCCAAGTTTCCTGCATTAGCATCCAGGCCTCTAAACCTGAAAGAATTTTGAGTCATTTTTCTTGAGGTAATAAAAAGCAAGCAAGGAAGCTCTGAGATAGCAGAATACCATAAATGTCACACTTTGCTCTTTTGAACCTTGAGCTGGCCCCTTCCATAAGCAGCCACCCATCTGTTATATTCTGCACTTATATTCTTGCTCTTTTGAAGGCAGGAAATTTGACCTCTGTGCTTTGATTTCTTCATTTTGGGGTCATTCTGTGTGGTGGAATAACTGATGGGCAACTTGTAACACACAGGTGAGCCGAATCAGTGTGGTGCTGGGTGTGGAGGGCCCACCTGAGGAGTGTTGCCAACAGCATAAAAGGAGAACTGGAGAGGAAGATGGTGTGCTGCCAATTATCCTGGAGAAGCTCATCACGCTGATTTTCCTGATATGAACTCAGCTGTTCTCATCATTAAAGGAGCTCAGATCCTTGAGGTTGTTGAGGATGGCTGTGGTTTTTTTCACCAGAGCTCTGGTCCTAACCTTGAGTATTATTTCCTGGCTCCAGTGCAGATTCTCCAGGCCACTGGCACAAATTCATTCCACTGGCACAGTCTTTCTAGCTTCCACCACTGACCTTTAGGCCTTCCCAGTACAGATCCGTGGTACAGACTTGCATGAAATATTGTTGTGGGCTCTAGGCTTCTGCCAGACTCAGAGGACATTGCCATGGGATCCAGGCCCTCAGCTGGAATCTTCGGCTCTCGAATGTGTGGATACATTTCGGATGCTCTTCTGTATTTGACTTTTTTGGTGAATATTATAAAATAATTCTATAAGTTACATGTTCTATATTAAATTTATTCCCTTGTAAACCTTGACTTCAACATTCTGTAATATACTTAAGCCCATCTGCACTCAGCCGTATCTGGAATTTGGCACACCATGGCCTCCCACTGAAAGGAAGACAACTTTTATGCTGTCTGGCCGGACAAATGAAAATTTCAGATGCTTAAAAGCCAGTGTATTTTAGAGTTAGGCGTGATCTCCACACGTGAATGTTGCTTTTCCTAGCCTGGCATTGATATTCAGTTCCTTTGGAAGTGACTCTGATTTTTCTTTTTGTGGTATTATATGCTCTGTGATTGCAGACCAAGTCATGGTTCACATTTCCTGAATCCAGATGTATTCTGAGCACAGGGTTTGTATAAGGTTAGATACACAACTCCAGAACTGTTAGAAAGAGGTTCTCTTTAATGCTGAGTTGGTTAATAGAGGAATCTAAGTCTGGCCCAGTTGGGCATCAAGTAGAGAGAACTGATCTGGAATGAAGCCAACATAGGAAAACAGTCAAGTTATGATGAATGACTAAGTCCTGGTGACATATATGGTCGTCAGCATCCACCTGTGCTTGAAGGCATATGGACTGTGGTCTTAACAGTATGTGAATCATTAAATTCGTGTTTGGCTTAATACAACTTGACTGGAGTTTCTATAATTGATGAGTAACTGAGTCGATTAAAATAAGGCTAATATAACTCACTGTAAGGATTTTTAACATGTTGGCCACAGAAAGCCTTAGAACTCCTAAGTCTCACTAGAATCTTTCCTGTTTTTCCTATATTGCCTCATTCAGATGACTTTAAATATCTTTTTTACTGTAATAGATCCCAAATTTATATGTGCTGCCCAGATTTTTCTGTGATGCTGTAATCTATTTAAATTGCTTCCTAATATGTTTGCCAGGTGCATTATTCAGGGTTCTTCTGAGAAATAGAACTAATAGGAAAGCTTGCTGTATAAATAGGTAGGTAGAAAGTGGAGACTTATTATGAAAATTGGGTTATGCAGTTATGGAGACCAAGAAATCCCAAGATACATTACCTACCTACAAGGTGAAGAACCAGTGAACTTCATAGCATAACTCTCAGAACCCAAAGGCTTGTAGATCTGGGTGGGGGCATCCTGGGGAGCAGCTCTAGAAGAGAGAAAATTTGTTTTTACTCTCTTTGTTCAATTTGGGCCAGCTATGGATTGTGTGATACCTACCATGTTGGTGAGACAAGATTTATTCAGTCAACTGATGCAAATATCAGTCTCCCCCAGAAATACCCTTAAGACACAATCCAAATAATGTTTTACCAGCTATCAGAGTATCCCTTAACCCAGTCAACTTAACACTTAGAATTAACCATCATATCAGGACATTCAAAAACATCTCAGATGCATTTGCATAACCAAACTCTGTATTTCTCCCCATAGACATATTCTTCAGTTGGTCATTGCTGTATCAGAAAGGCATAGTCATATATTGAATTGTTCATCTAGAAATGAGCGTTATTGCTGCTTTTCTCCCTTTCCATCTCCCATCTTCACACTATCAGAATGTCCTATGTGCACTGCTTCTGGAATGTATCTCCATTCTGCAGACTTCCCTCTGTATGTACTGAGTTCACTCCAATCCAAGGATCAACACTGTGAGGATTACAAAAGGAACTCAAGACTGTTACAGTCACCTACCAGCTCATTTTCTATACTCTAGCACTGGAATGTTTATTTCATGGCACTTAAGTCCTTGCTTTGTATACTCTGCTATTTACATCTCTAGTGTTTTGGTTTTTTTAACCAAACCACTTACATTGTATCCAGTCTCAAGAGCAATTTTTTGGTTTCTAGAACATATGCAGACCACGTGCGTCTGCTCAGTGCGTTGTTTCCTCGGCTCAGCACGTTGCCCATTTCTCCAGCTATTCAAGGGACTCTTGTCATTGGTTCTTCGGGTCTAACTTGAGTATGAGACCATCTCTAAACATAGATCATTTTCACCCCTTTATGCCACTAATTTCCTTGGAAACTGTTTATTTATTGGTTGACTTATTTACAATCTGTCTCATCACTTGACCAAACTCCTCTAGACTACAGAGTGAGCACCTTATAAATAGAACGGAATGAAAAGGAGATGTGGGAAGCCATATGCAGACAACACAGTTTCTCCAGATGGAATACATAACATGTGTTGCCCTTACATGGGCCCTTTGTGAAATGCTTGCAGATGCTAGTGTGTGCACCAAAGTATAAGTTCATTTACAGTGTTAATGAATTACATTGGCTTAACTGTGTTTAGGTATGTCTTTAATCCAGAGTTTCTTTATGTGAAATTCTCTTCAGTTTTACTTCTGAGCACTAGGCTCTGGTAGTTTTCACATGTCTATCCCCTTGTGTGGAACTCCTCCCTTTTCATTGTAAAAATTGATTCTTATTAGGGCCTGTACACTGAGATATTCTCATTTTGAGGTTGCCAAATATAAAGAAAGTATGTCTTCAGGAAACAGGAAATTGTAGACTTAGTCAGATAGTATAATAGGCCAGGCAGTTATGTGAGGCTCCAGATTATTCTAGTACTACTTCGGTTATTAATACTCTTCACTGGCTTCAGTAGGTTGTATGCATTTTTAAAGAAAGTACTAAGGAAATGATCAACATGAAATTGATACATAAAAAGTGGAAATTTTGTTTGAAAAATGATAAAACTATATATTACATCTCTGTTTCACTCTATAACATACATGGAAAGACATAATACAAGAAGAAATATACAAAGTATGATAGCAACAATTTCAAAAGCATTATATACAACATAATGTGATGGTTACTCTTGTGTTAACTTGGTTGGCTTGGAAGCCGAGCAGGTGATTGGTGGAGCACACTTCTGGGCATATCTAGGTGGGTCACGGAGGTGTGGCCTTGGGGCCTTTATCTCGCTCCTGGCCCTTTTCTCTCTGGCAATTTTTTCCTGCTCTGCTTCTCAGCCACTATGAACTAAGCAGGTTTGCTCCCCTCTCCCATGAGAACTCTGCTTTGGTACCCAGATGATAATGGACTGAATCCCCTTACAACATCCAAATTCAACCTCTCCTTCTTTAAATTGTGGGTGTTGGATATTTTGTTCCAGCAATGGAGAAGCTAATACCCATAGTCTCACTAAGAAAGCATCTCAAATAAGAGATAACAGGATTCAAAGATGAGGCTATAAGACAATAGAAGGAGATGAAAAGAAATGAAAAATTTAAAAATAGTGAAATAAATATTAGACAGAAAAATATTGTAGCTCTAAACTGGCAATAGCATTGAAAAATTCTGTCAATGAAATGAAAAACAGTAATGATATAAAAGTAATTGTAGAAAAGATGTCAGATATAGAAAATAGATAAAGATACAAAGCATGTCCAACTTCAGTTACCAGAGAAGAATAACAAATGCAATAGAAGATTATGTTCAGAGATAAAATAGAAGATATGGTCTTGAAATACACAAGAGACAAAAGACCACACCCAATGTAATGAAAAATGATGCATTAAAATAAAAAAAAGATATAATACGATGAATATTCTGGAAAAGTTGGTTAATGCTATCTAATTTTTTAAATTAAGTAATTTTTTAAAAAGCAAGAAGGATATGGGTACTCTGTAAAGTAAATCCCAAATATACAAGGCATAAAGATGTTTCATGTGAAACAGAAACTGACTCAAATGCCCTTACAGCCTCTGTGGCCCAAGAGTGAGCCCTGGGAACCATACAAGCTCCAAGTTTCCCAGGAGCTTGTTAGAAATGTAGAATATGAGGCCTTATCCCAGAGTTATCAACTCAGAGCCTAGGTTTTAACAAGATTCTAGTGATTCAGATGTGTGTTAAAGTTTGAGAAAATCGGCCTAAGTGATAAAAGATTTACTTCTAGTATTTGAATCATCTTAGTAGATTTAAGCAATATTGTCACAGAGACTATTCTGTATTGATTAAATAAGAAACTTGGGTTCCTGCTACAGTGCTTTATTGCATTTTGTACAACTTGGCAATTTTAACATGCATACTTGGTTTCTTGGTCTTAAATAGTTACCTCTGGAAATTTGGAGTGATTTTGAGGGGTTTAATTAAAAGCTTTATATAACTACATTAATTTCATATACCTCAAATTATTTTTTTTTAAATGTGAGTTGGGTACTCATTATTAAAAATACTGAGAGTCATTGGCTCAGTCCAACATTATCTTCTTGGAGCTGTGGAAACTGAGGGACCTGCATGGTGCACTAGGTGTAGCAGTGAGGGGGGAAAAACTTATAGGAGTCCTTTTTCAACTTTGTCAGATTCAGAGCCATCAGTAATGCCCAGCTTACATCTGGGACTGACTCCAGAGACAAAATTCTTCTAAGAATTTTGAGTCTAGTGAAAAAACTAAAGGGGAAGGAAAGGAGAGAACATGGAGTAGGATTCAAAGCATGATTGGTGTATCAGTGATGCACAGCCTCTGAGCAATTTCCAGAAGAACTGGTGAGGCTTCTGGTTCATAACATCTTCAGTCAGGCAGTTACCAAGCAAGAAGCCATAGGACTAAAATCACAAGTGATGGAGAGGATAGTTGCATTTGAAATCATGTGAAAGGATGAGAGTAGGAGGTGTCATCTTCTCTGAGGAAATAACACTGGAATGAAGACTTCAGTGGGATGAAGAGTGAGATTTAAGGCTGAATTTCAGCCGAGTTATACTAAAAGGCTCCAAGACTTTGTTTATTTGTCTTCTTCTTTCTCACCCCATACCCACCCCCACCCCCACACTGTGGGTTGCACCTAGGGCCTTTCCCTGAGCTACATCCCCAACACTTTTAAATGTTTTATTTTGAGACAAGATCTTGCTAAATCACCATCTGAGCTGAAATCTGTGATCTTTCTGCCTCAGTTTCCCAGAGTACTGGTAATACAGGCCTGGGCCACCACTGTTTATATATCTTAATGGAGAGAAGAAATACAAAGTTTCCTACTATTAGGGAACAAATAGAGTTGTTTCTTATGTTCACAGTTTACCCAGCCGATTTTACATTCTTTTGATCCTGTTATTGTGTTTCAAATAATGGTAATTCTTTCCTTTATGGAGTTGGGACCATGTAAACTCTCCATATGAACTACCCTGATACTATATTTTTGGATCGCTAAAGTAAATTGTCATTATAAAGAACTATACTACTCAAAATAGTAGACAATAGCCCTCTTGAAACATGTCTAGTCTGAAATTAAGAGTGTTGTTAAGTAAAAGTACATGCTGCATTTTGAAGATACGATACAAAGTAAAATTTCCCATCAATAATTTATACAGATTACATTTTAAAATCCTACTATTTTAAAACATATTAGGTTACAGAAAATATATCATTAAAATGATTTTCACCTTTTTTACTTTTAAGACATTTTTTCTTGTGAATATATCTTGCATTATATTGCCACAGAACATTCTGTAAATGTTCCAAACCTCAGGTCACTTCAAAGTGGCAATGGGAGGCAACTGGTATTTCAAATGATTTTTGGGGTTATTTTTATCCTTCAGGTCCTAATTTATTAGGAAATGATTGAGATATAGAGAGGGGCCATGCGAACAATAATATCAATGCTCACTAGTATGATTATTACTACTGCAATGACAATTTCTACAAGAACTGCTCTAACTCTAGAATTTTTGCTGTTAGCAAAATTCACAGAGTTAAGAAGCACAAGCCTTTCTTCACATACATTTTTTCTGATCCTTAAAAGCAATCCATAAGTATGCTGTAGTCTGAGTGTATGTGTCCTCACAGACTTCCAATGTTGAAATCCTAATCCCCAAGATGATGGTACTGGAGGTTGGCCCCGGGGAGGTGATTAAATCATGAAGGTAAAGGTCCTATGAATAGGATTACAGCCCCTATAAAAGAGGTCTCAGAGAGCTAGCTGGCCCTTCCATCATGGGAAGTCACAAGGGTCCATGTATGAATCAGGAAATAGGACTCGCTTGATCCCAAATCTATTGGTGCCTTGATCTTGGGCCTGTCAGTCACTGTAAGAGTGAGAAATAAACTTCTGTTCATAAGCTGCCCAGCCAATGTTGTTTTTGTTATAG
>PVJX010023111.1:0-29692 GCA_004027295.1 Dolichotis patagonum | reverse complement strand
CTCGAGGAGGATGCCGTGCTTGCTGATCTTATCTTCACTAATAGTAGCCCCAGGACCTCATGTTCGAGTGTTTTTTTTCACTTTAGTTTCTTCGTGGGTTGTGAGAGTCTATCTCTCTCTGTTTGGGTCTCTTCAGGGTGTTTTATTCTGGCATTTGAGCTGTCTCTCTCAGAGAGGGTCTCTCTCCTGCTACCTACCAGTCTGCCATCTTGTCTCACTCTATTGTTTGTTTTATTATGTCTGATGGTATAGGCAGCTACTTTGAAGATAACAAAAGGCATTATGGTAGCCATTGTTGATTTTCTACTATCTTGAAGTTCTGTATCACTTTCACTGTTTGATTGGCTTTATTCCATTTTGTTTGGTTTTATTCTAAAATAACTTTTTAAAAAAAGCTATTTAAAAAAAGGCTAAGGGAATTGCCCAAGATTCTTCAGCTGGTAAATGGGGAAGTGGCAAACTGAATTCATGTGTGTGACTATTGATCACTATGCTGCTTATTAATGGCCTTCTCTAATAACTTTTATTTTGCCAAGAAACTGCTGCGTGTTCAGTCATTCTGTTGCAAGGGTAGGAAAAAATTTATCCAAATCTAAGGTTAGAAGGTTAGAAGGCTTGATGCCACTGCATTTGAGCATTCATTAAAAACTAAGTGTTCTGAGCATGGCAGAGCACACCTGTAATCCCAGAACATAGCAGGCTTGCATTTGAGACCAGCTTGGATTTTAAGAAAACAAAAAACAAAGGAACTTTACACTTGCCTGGCACTGTAGTATGCACCTGTAGTCCCAGTTGCATGGGATGCTGAGACAAGAAGGTAGCTTGAGACAAGGAGTTTGGGGCCATCATGGGCAACATACTAAGATCCTATCTTAAAAAAAAAGGCTTCTGTCTTCCATAAGACTTGGCATCAATGACAATGGATTATCATTCCTTCGAAAGCAGCAGTCTAATAAAAATCAGTTCTATATTCCAGTAGTTAGGCATGCACAGTCCTACTACATACAGAATCTCAAATATGGTATGAACCTATAATAGTCTACCAGTATGATGGGGATTGATGGGTTTGCTCTTCCAGTGTCAGCCGAACAGTCTGCCCTAAGTCTGCCTGTCCTGCTCACACAATTCTCGACATGGTGATTTATGTTCCTGAACAAATTAGACTTAAGAGCAAACTATCAGCAACAGGTATAATAATCTTGGCAGAACATTTATTTTAATTGCTTTCTGCCTAACATAGGATGTTGATGCCATTTGCCCTATAGTAATTTTTTTCTCTTCCCCTAGAACTTAAAAGTCATCAGTTTTAAATTACAAAGGCACTGGTTTACCTCATATTGAATCATAACAATTTAACTTCTGTAGCAATGTTTGTAAGATACTTGTCAAAGAAAAATGGATTGTAATTATCCTGCAGCATTAGTCCTGCTCCCTAAACCCTTGTTTGCAGCCATGGGGTTCATGGTGGAAACCGTTTTTGGGGTTAGGCAGCTGAAAAACCCTCCTCCTCATAAATCTGGCAGAGAGCTGGGGTGGGGCACCCTTAGGGTGATTGCAGAACAAGGTCAACTTTTTTTCCCTGTGAAGCTGAGTAGCACTGTTATTTGTACTGGAATGTCACACAAAAAGAAACACGTTTCCTCCAGTATGTAGAGTTTTAACGCGTGACTGTGAAAACCACCTTACAGTAAGTGGTAAAAAACACGACTGGACTCCTTCTCAAACCTGTCAAACTCAGTGCTTACTTAGAAATGATCTCATGATGTTGCTAAAAAAGAAACAGTCAATACTAAACCCCAGTAAGGTTCCTAGGAGAAGGGCTGCAATGTGCGTGAAACGATTTCGCTACATAAACATGACGTTTAAATTCTAACATCTTTTAGGAAGTAAAATGGTGATCTTAAAACTTTACAAAGTTCTTCATATTCTAGCCCATTAGTTGTTTATTCATTGTTTTTTAAAATCATTTTCCCAATTTTTTTTAACTTAAAAATTTAAACCTAAATTCAATAACAAGAATTGGTAATTAAAATGCCTTCTTTACACTGGTACCAAATCTCAGGAGGCACAGAGAATAAACAAATGTAATGAAAATAGCATGAATCATTTTGCATAACAGAATAGCCAATTCTGATGAAATAAAAGCCTTCTTAGGTTTTTACAATATGGATTTAGTATTGAAACGACACAAGTTTTTAATCATTAACTTTATTTGTCACTCTTTATAGACACTGGTCCTCTTCCACATGAAAAGTACAAACCACCTATTTTCACCTAATCTTCTACAGAATAAAGTTGCACCACAGACCACAGTAACTTCCCAGGGTTTGAGAAGTTACTGAAATAACAATATTTCAGATTCATGCCTTTGGATGTCCCCAAAGATTTGTTTTGCCTATCTAATTACAAGCATCTACATGCCACATAGCTTGTCTCTTCTTAAATCACTGTAGCATTTTCACTATCCCTACAAGACACGTGGGTCACTGAACTTGCAGCAGAAGTTAAATAGCCACACTGTTGATCAGGTACAGCTCAAACCCAGTGACTATACAAACACATTCAGTGTTTTAGGGCTGCCCTAAGACAGTGTCTCTCATTCAGAGATATTTACATTGAATACACTTACATATGGTTCATATTGTGTAACAGCCCAAACAGGATTTTCGTCTGTCCTGTACAAGCAAGTGAAGCATTCCTAAGTTTCTCTAATAAATTCAGTGCATTTTCCTAACATAAATAACATAAGCTATTCTAAGTGTTTTACATTTCTTTCAGTGCATGTTTCCAAATTTACTAAATGGAATGAAATTGTGTTATTATATGGCTATATCATAATACTCAAGCATGTTATGGAGTCTATGTCACATATTTTGATTCACATCAATACTATACTCTAAAAATAATCACAGGCACACACAAAATAGAGAACAGAATTTGCTGTTTTTTTATATAAAGTGTACTATCTATTTTAAACCACACTAAAAGATGTTTTTTAATAAAACAGCTCATGTCCAAACTCCTTGTCTAAATCTGGCATGAGGAGAGTTCAGTCCATTCGAATCTTCTGGTTTGTCATCCTGTAAATGATGCTGTCATAGCCAGGATCCATATTCCAAATGTTGTAAGAGGTGATGATTAGGGCCAAGGTCAATGAGATCAATATCCAAAATACCATGTTGAAAATCACCGAGTAATCAAAAGTATACTTGTATGCAAGGTTATAGGGGGTTTCAGTGTCCTACAACATAGAAAAGAAGGAAAAAGTCAAGAGGGAGAATTTTAAAATTAAAAAAACTACTCCAGTTTAGAGGCTATGATTCACTATCTTACCATTTACTCAACCCCCCCCCCCAACATTTCCTCCTCAGCGGCGTAGGAAGGCGCCGCACTGTTGGTGGGAGTGTGGCTTAGGAGCCCTGCTTGAGGAAACTGGGCAACAAAAAAGCTGAAGGCGGCAAGCCTGTGACCCAGTAAGGCTGCACTCTAGGGAAAACGTCCACAAATGGACTGAGAGACCGTAGAAGAGCATGGACAGATGGGCAGCGAGCACATCCATACAATGGGACACGCAGCGGTGGAGGAGCTCCACGGCCTGAGGACTCTTTAAAATAATACTGAACAAAGGAGGCAGAAAAATGCATATGGTGACGCCATCTGTACAAGATGCAAATATGGACAAAACCAAACCACACCCTTTAAGGACTAACGCATATATAGTCAGACTGGAGAGGAAGGACACTGGTAGTGACAGGACTTTTGGGGTAGTGGGCTGGGGGTGTCGCTCGGTGGCAGAACCTGCTTGAGGCCTTGGATTCCATCCCTGGCACTGCTGGAAACAGCTGGATCAGGACTCCCTCTGGACAGGGCACGGTAGAGGGAAGGGACAGAGGGATGCCTTAGAAACAAATAAAACTATATAGTGCTAATACTATCTTTATTCTTTATTAGTACTGTTTTTTTGGTACTGGGAGTCAAACTCAGGACCTTGCACTTGCACTTGCCAGGCAGTTGCTGTGCCACTGAACTATAAGAGCTATATCCCTGGCCCTCTTTATTCTTTTTTTTTTTTCTTTTGTTGGTACCAGGGAATTGAACTCATGACCTCATGCTTGCCAGGCAGGCGCTTAAGCCACTGAGCTAAATCCCCAGCCCTCTTTATTCTTTAAATAATTAAATGTTGTATACTCATGCATGTGTGATCTGTTTTTTTTTTTAATTTAAAGAGAAAACAAACAATGCACATCTACAGTCTTGAAGCCCTATCTGCCAAGCCTTGGGCTGGGGGTTGATTCCAGGCCTGAGCAAAGGCAATGTCTGAGAGATTTCTTTCATTCATTCTGGCTGGAAAATTGAAAAAGTAGGACAGGTCTGGGGATGTGGCTCAGGGGTAAAACATCTGTGAGGCCCTGGGTCCCACTGCCAGCACCATGAGTAAGAAAAAAGTCGGACAACAGCAGGATGCCGCTGGAAGCAGGAAAGCAATGGAGCAGCTAGACCTGAGCCTGTGGACAACCAGAAGCCACTGGGGGCCAAGCGTGGTGGCACACACCTGTAATCCTAGCACTCAGGAGGCTGAAGCAGGAGGATCATTGCAAGTTTGAGGTCAGCCTGGGCTACATACTGAGTTTAAGGCCAGCTGGAACTACAGTGACACCCTGTCCCCAAAAAAAGCCACCGGGAAGTTTTGTTGCAGGAACTGAGTGACATAATCAGGTTTGTCTCTTAAAAAAAAAAAAACTTAGATGACAATGTAGTGAGGCCAAGAGACAGAAAGGCACAATTACAGTAAAAGGGCCTGAGTAAGTTGCGTAAACTAGCTGAGTAAACTAAAGGCCAGGACCTAGAAGAGCTAAAGATAAGCCCAGGCAAATTAGAGCACCAAGGACAAAGGACAAGTCCCCCAACGTACAAGAGCAAGCCAAAAGGGCTGGAATGCAAAGAACAAAGAAATACTGCAGCCTGCTTCGCAGACATCAAAAGCCTAACAATGACAGGGGCAGCTGCTTACCTGCACGTCCCCCTGCACCATTCTTGTGCTAGACACCGGTAAAAGTCCTAGAGCAGTGATGGTGAACCTTCTAGAGCTTTCAATAACAAACAGCAGGCTGCAGCACTTGTGCCATAGATTTGCCACTGCTGCCCAAGACTTAACCATCAACAGTGTCTTTCTCCTAATCCCCCTGTCCCTCAGTGAGAGCTTTCCCTCAGTTCTAATAAACCACACAGATACCATTGCATTCCCCACTGCCTGCCATGTGCCATCAGCCAGAATTCGCCAGCCCCACAACAAGAACCCAGAGTGGGGGTGGGGTCCAGGAAGGGCCAGAGGAAAGCTGGGAGCACTGAGCAAGGTGGGGTGTCTGGCAGGGAAGACAGAGGAGAGAACGTGACTGATTCCTTTTGTCCTACAGCCGCAGAACCTGACACATGATTCCTTCAACTCCTAACCCTTCTCTTAAAATAACAAAGACAGCGATTTCCGAGGAGAGGATGGACACAGACATGTGCACTCAACAGCAGGAACTCGTGGCAGAGGCAAAGGACTTTACAGCCTTGAAGGCTGCACTGTCTTTCATTTACTTATTTTGGTAAACACGTTCCTTTCTGCACCCACTGTAAGCACACACTCCAGTGAACTGGCATGTATTTACGGAATCGCACAGTCATGGTGGCAGTCTCAGTTTGGAACATTTCTATCACCCTGAAAGGGACCCTCGATTGCAGACCTCGTTCCCCTGTGGCATGAATGGGCATAGTCTGGACAGAGGGGTGGACAGTGCATGGAGGGGGTTGCTGGTGACAAGACAGGGCACCACAGACTGGATCAGTCATGGATCACTTGACACTGTCTTAGACTGTATGAGGGGATAAGCCATTAAATTGTGGCCTAAACTGACTAAAGAAATGGTAAGTCAAACTGGAAAGCAGAACTTTTATTTAAAGCCAGATTTGAATTTAATGCTCATTTAAGTACTAATTTGTGGAGGTAATATTCATTCACTACCTTGAGGCAAACAAAATCCGTTAGCAACACCTAGTTCTTGCCCCCCACCACACATACAATAATTCGAGAAACTACTTCCTCATAGACTCCAGCTACCCAGTAAAGCAGCTGGTTCATACGCTCCAACAAACACACCTCAGAGCACATGAGCTCATTTATCAAAGAAAATCCCCAAACAACTGGGACCTCCTTGAAGCCGTCAAGTTCCTCTATGGAGTCACTTCGTGTTAAACAATTAGCAGGCCTAACTCAGCAATGTTGAAAGAATCTAACACTTACCAGTCTTCCTATTAGACCACATCTGTCTTTAAATAAAAGTTCTGCTCTCTGCTTTGACTCTCACTGCTTTTGTCAGTTTAAATGGTCACTTCCTGGTGTGTCCGAATATGCTACCATCTTGGATTCTGGGGGTCCTGTTTGGCTGTCTGGGGCTGCAGGGACCTGTGCTCACTCCACTCACAGTTCACTGTTTTGTGTCCACTTTTGGGGAGACTGGCTGGGATGTGGCCTGGGGGTGTGGCTTGCCTCCTGTGGGGTGCCACGGGAACCTGTCTGGGACCCAGTTTTACATTCATTTCTTGTTCACGAGCTTCCTGGAGTTTGCAGGTAACACAGATTTGAGTCCCATGGTTAAGAACTCCCAGGGAGACAGCTCCATTCCCAATACATATGCTGAGCACCAAGCGCCCAAGCTGCCTCTAGGGGTGGGCAGACTGGTTTCCATTTTCCCCACTCAGGGGCATGGCGTTTTCAGGTCCCCAACTTTACATGCAGAGGCTAGTCCCAGTCCTCCACACTCAGTGAGCCAAAGGCCTCTCGGTGCCCCAACTGGCAAGCGTCCTTTCGATGGCCTGCTTACCACAGGTCCCCTTTGTTATTAGAGGCATTTCCCTTCTTGAGAGCTGGATGATGCACTTAGCAAGGGGTGTTATTGTTTATCCAGCATTTCTGATGTTGCAGAGTGGAAACTGGGTGGGGAGGGGGCTGCTGTCTTCAACACAGGTCCCTGCACCCAGTTCAGTGGTTCACAGACCAGTCAGTTTGGGACCATCTTATGGCATTAGCCTTGACCTTCTGACTCTTGAGTCCCATTCTACCAGCAGTGACACTGAGCAGGGTGGGAGCTTCAAGTGGGCCCAAGGAAGAGGGCATAGGAGTGACTGAGCATCTGACTGTGGGCCGTGTTCATAGCCCCACGAAGCATCATGGTGTTCCATGCCACTTGCTTCTGTCAGCACTCGTCTGCTGATGCCAGGTTTCTGTATGTATAGGGTTATATACACACACACCACTTCACCATGGCCATTGCCCTTGCCTCTGACTCTCTCAGTGCTTAAAATCAAAGCAAGATCCATACTAAAAAATTGTTGAGGTGAAGCAACATTATAAAGCCTACACAGACAAGCCCAGAAAGCATGGGACTGTGCCATAGATCATGTCCCTCCTGAGAGCGCCCGATCTGCAGGCTGAAGGGCCTCCCTGCTCCCTCACGTGAACCTCTCACATCTCCTCGTGTGTGCCAATAGCTGCCCTAGCTGGAACTTGCGTGTCATCTGGTGGCAACCCCCAAAAACTCAGTGTCACAGGAAAGATCACTACCTATGATGAGACACCTATTGGAGATACAGGATTTATTTTTTTAAAATAAGTTGGTTTCACAGTTTTAAAGCAAGATCTAAAAATGTACTCACCTCATCTGTCTCAAGGATTGTCCTTGTCTTCCTCACAAGAGATGTGTCAAATGATTTGATAGTCACTAATTCTACCACTGCATTTCCACCATAGAGATTGTACATGTCATCTGCAAACTGAAAACGAGTTAACATTATGAATTTGAATATACATTTTTGTTTTCCATTTGTGTTCGATATAATTTGCATATATTATCCCTTAGTAGACATGGGGACAGGTTCCAGGACCCCCCCCAAAGACACCAAAATCTGTAGGTGCTTGAGCCCCTTCTATGAAATGGTGTGTTATTTGTGTTCCATCTATGCCCAGTCATCTCTATGTTATCTATAGCACCTAATACAATGTAAATGCTACACAAATACTGTTAGACTGTATTATTTAGGGGACAGTGACAAGAAAAAGTCTATACATATTCAATAAAGATGCAGTTTTTTCCCAAATGTTTTTGTTCTTCAGTTGATTGAATAAATGGATGTAGAACCCAAGGCTACGGGTATTTATTGTGTACAACATATTGTTTTAAAGTATGTATACCTTGTGGAATGGCTCAGTCAAGCTAATTACCAGGTGCATTACCTCTCACACATTACTTTTTGTGGTGAATCAAACACACACTTAAATTATTTGGAAAGCTGCTGTGCAGCATACACTCACTGGCTCATGATACATACTATGCCCTAGAATAAGCAAATCTTAAAGATTTTGATTATGTTAAAATACTCAGAAAAGTGTTAAGCTTTAATATATATTTGAGAGTTCAAAATAAAATTACTTAAGTGACTGAACTTATTGGCATACAAATTAGGGGGAGGGAAACAGCAAAGTAAAATGAAGATACCCTGCTAAATGGTCTATGGCTCATCACAAACATTTGCAGAGACTTACATATAAAGCCTCCCTCCCAAGTCATGGAGGGGGTGACTCCAGAGTGGAAGAGCCGGCACCGACTGCCCATCTGTTACATGTCTGCTACTGCACTGCAAGGTTACAATTTCATCATCTCATGGCGTACAGTGGGTACAGAGTTTCAGTTGGGGAAGATGAAAAAGTTCTAGAGGTGGATGGTACTGGTAGTTACACAACATGTAAATATCCTAATACCACTGAACTGTACAGATAAAAATGGCTGAAATGCCAGGCATGGTGGTGCATGCCTGTCATCCCAACAGTCAGGAGGCTGAGACAGGAGAACTGCCCTGAGTTTGTGGCCAGTCTATACTACATAGCGAAACCCTGTCTCCAAAAAAAGTGGGGGAAGGCTGAAATGGCTGGGCATGGTATCTCAAGCCTGTAATGCCAGCACTTGAGAGATAGATAAAGGGACAGGTATATAAAGTTTAAGGCCAACCTAGGATACACACAGTATGTTCAAGGCCAGCCTAGGCTACATAGTGAGTTCCTGTCTCAATAAATTCAAAAAGTGGTTTTATGTTATATATGTATTTTATCAGAATTAAAAAATGTATTATACTATAGTTACTAGTCATCTCCTAATGCTGCCCCTATCAGCATTACCCATAGATATTCCAGTATACCCTATGACCTGACTCTAATTATAAAATTGACTGTTACAATTAGACTTAAAGAAATCAAGCTAAGACTTCAGTCACACTGAGTTGTAGCTAAGTGACAGAGCACTTGCTTAGCATACATGAGGCCCCGAGTTCCATCCCCAGCACTACAAACCTCAAAAATAAATGAATTCAGTCAACAGTGTTTTGCAAAACAGATTTTTCCCATTAAAAGGCTAAAAATAAGTGAAACAGTCACACCTCAACCTCCATATCACATCCCTATTTACCTTTTGCAGAGCATCCACCAGGATCATAGAAGCATCTCTGAATTGTTCAGAGTCTTCCCCATAATGTTTTCCAATTTCATCTAAACCTGCCAGCTCCAGTGAATACAAATCAGGAGAATGATCTTTGGCTAGATGCTTGTGACGAGACAACTTAGGGAAACAAACAAAGGCAGTGGATGAAGTAAGATGTCAAACCTAGACAGGTGAGGTTTTATGCCTAAATAATCTAGGGAAGTGGTGGTGAACCTGTTAGTGTTTTCAATGATAACAAACAGCTGCTTGTGGCACGCATGCCATAGGTTTGCCACCACTGTTCTAGAGTATCGTGGAACCAGGCCAGTGTACACAGCATACAAACAGTCTAAAGTGGTAACAGAGGTACTGGTTTAATGGGAATTTCTCACTTTGAGGGATAGTTAACAGGAACTCCGTAAATATTAAAAGCTCTTAACAAAGCTGCTTAGTTTTAAGATCTCATATATGGGGCAGGGCATGAAAAAGCAGATGGTTGGTTGTTTGGTATCAGGAATTGATGAGCCACTGGTGTCTACCTCCCATGTGCCCTCCCAGACCACTGCCCAAGGCCCCTAGCACTAAACTCCAAAATCTTTGAATTGATACCAGCTGCCAAAGTTTAGGAAATAACTTTAGAAACTAACAAACAGGTAAGGGTTTTTATTTCAGCCACAAGGATGATTAAAAAAGCATTCACACAAAAAATACTGCTCAGACAGATTTATTCCCCTCCTGACTTGGCTGACGGTATTATTAGTTCAAACTGTTATGTCTATTTTCGACCCAAAGCTATAGATGTAGGAATTAAGTCTTACTGTCTGACAAGAAATCAATGGCAAACTCAGAACTATAGCCAGGGTGTTTTCACTCCCAGCCCTGTGTTCTTGGAGGATACACTGTCTCCTAAAAGTAGAAATGCAAAAATAACTTGACTTCAATAGGACATGAGCTCAAAATTCTCAGCACTACAACTAATTTCTTAGCTTTCATGGGATCATGCATTGAGGGCACTTTGATCAGTCCACTAGCATTCAAGTGTTCTCCAGCAACTGTGATGGAACTGAGAAGTGTGAGCTACCTACTTACCAAACTTGAAATGTCATGGAGCACTTGCAGTTCAGAAAGGAAGAGCAGGTCAACCTTTGGAGAACCAGACAAGTGAGCATTATTCTAAATATGCAGCAGAGATCGACATTTGCCATTTATCAAGTAAAGAAAAGGGTATTACAAACATTAATCACAGAAGTGATTCAGACAACTGTTCTCCCTTTGGGAAGTTCACTTCTATTGAAAATGCATATGTAGGGCGTTGCTCAGTGGACTCCATTGCCAGCACCCCTCCCCAAGAAAGCACATAAAACACTTGCTAACAAAAAGGTGGTGGCTAGCCCCTAGCACAATGACTCCTCCTCAGTAGCTGTACTTCCAACAGGGCCAAGATGCAAAGCACCCAAACTGTGATTTTTTTTCCCTTGGGGGAATTGGGATATCTGGCATAGGGCAGTGAGAACCTGCCAATGGACCAGCTGCTCACTGCCTTTGAACATGCTCCACACTAGAGAGGGATGGTGGCCCTAGTCATCCAGAGGAGGGGAAGCAGCCACAAAGCGGCATGCCCTGTGGTTCAGGTGTGTGAGCAGATGGCAAAGTTGAAGAGTTGAAAGCAGAGGTGCCCTACGAGCAGTGTCCAGAAAGAAAGAAAAACGTGGCAACGTGTTAGCAGTGTCACGGCCGTGAATAACGGCTCCCATGTTACCAGGTCTACACAGCTCCACCAGCCACAGCCCTGGAGTCTGCTCTATTTGTATTAACAGGGAGTGACTCTGTGTTAGAATGTAATACTATACCACTGCTTAACTCACACCAAGGGTAAGTCTACTCATGGGATTAAGAAAATTATAGCAATGGAAAGAAGAATCTACTCCAGCAGTAAATCTGCACAATTTTTTCTAACTTCAAAATTTCTAAAAGTTCAAGTAGCAAAAGGGAAATTAATAATGATAGTCAGGAGTAGTGGCACAGGTCTGTAATCCTGGTATTCTGGAAAGCTGAGGCAGGAGGATCACAAGTTTGAGCCTACTTTAGGCAACTTAGCAAGCCCCCATCTCAAAAAATAAAAAGGGCCAGGCATGGTAGCACACACCTGTAATCCCAGCACTTGGGAGGCCAAGGCAGGAGGATTGCAATGAATTGGAGGAAAGCCTGGGCTACACAGTGAGTATAAAGCTGGCCTGAACTACACAGCGAGACCGTCTTAAAAAAAAAAAAAGGAAAGAGAAGGGAAAAAAAGAAAAAAAATGGAGTAGGCTGGTGATGTAGTTCAGTGCAATGGTCCTGGGTTCAAAAAAAGACATGCATTGAACAACTGCGCTACTTACTTCATTGTTCCTACTCAGAGAGTTGAGGGGAAGTGAACTGAGAACAGAGTTTTCTTGAAACAGGCGATTACGCAGCTGCCGTAATGTGACTGAAAGGTCTTCAAAAACTGAATTTGCCTTCCCCACCATATATACTCTCTGTAAGAAAAATCCAAAATTGTAAGTTCCTCACGTCTAACCAATTCATTTAATACATAGAGGTCTGGCAGCATTTTTCATAAAATCAGTTTTACATTTTCACTAAATAATGAATGCTTAAATGTTTAAAGCATCTTAATAACTTTTTTATCACTTACTTCCTCACTGGGAGCCAACTGCAAAACTACAGGAGTTTCTTCAGAAAATAAGGCGTGAATTGAATTTGCAACGCTGTCCAGACTAAAAGGAACTGCCTGAAATTTAAGAGGAAGACCACAATTATTTCCTGAACCAAAGTGGGAAGAAAGAAGAAATGAAACAAAGGCATCAGCATTTTAAATGGAAATTTAGAAGACCCAAATCATTTCCAAACACAGAGCCCTTTAAAGAAGCTAAAGATTAAACAGCCCCCTAGTGGGCCAAGCCTGTATCTCCCAATGTGCCTAAAGGGGAAATAACTTGCAGACAGAAGGGCAGGATGCTGCTTTGCATAAGCAATTTTCTGGTGGTCATTCATGTATTTTAAACAGTAACACATTTGGTTTCAATATTGATTAAACACACCACAAGGCATGTACATTCCACTATAAAATACCGTGCAGTATTTAAGAAAACGTTGCAGGAATCTGAGGTAGTGAATGTAACTAAAAGAGAAATAGGCCTCGGTTTTCATTTCAAAATTTTAAAAATATTTAGTAAGATTTAGGGTTCATCTTCAGATAGACCAGACTCTTAGATGAGGTGTAAAGTATACTCCAAGAATTGTACCTCTTAGGAACACATGGTGATATTATTGGATAGAAATAACACCAACCTTTCGTTTTTATTAAAGTGTAACATACAATAGCGTGCACAAATCCTTGGGTTGCAGCTTAACAAACGTTTTACAAATGGCTGCACTCATGTAACACAAGCAGATACACAGAACATCATCAGTACTCCACCCTCAAGGGTTACCAAAATTCTTGCTTCTTCCCCTCTACAGATTTGTTTTACTCCACATTATTTCAAAAATAAATTACTGTAATCTTCCCCTCAAGTTATTTTGTTCCTCATATTATTGTATTAAAACAGGCAGTGCAGTAGTGTTGTTTTAATGGAGATTTTTAAAGTGATTTTTTTTCTAGCGACTTCTTCTCTTTACTACTTAAAGGCTGGTGTTTATACATAGCAAATTAATACTGATGTGGTACAGGCAGAAATCAATGTGATTAGATAAATCTCACTGATGAAATCCCAGCATCAACATTAAGCTTATTTATTTTGTGATTCTGTGAAATGAAATCAATTTTTGCTTAGTCAAGGTGCATATTAACTCTTTCCCAAATTCTCTTCAAATGAATTAATGCGTAACTCTGGGGAAGAGTGCTCAAACTTGCAAAAGCATACTGTCACCAGCCTCTCCATCACACGGTGTTTTCCTTGGGCGGTCACACGGCTTCCTCAAGCTTTGGAGGGAGTTCAGTGGCAAGGGACTTACAAAGCCCCAGCCTCATTTTACCCAGGGAAATGGCATTCAGGCCAGGAAAGCTGAAGATCAAGGGAAAATCACATCATAAACTATAAAAATACTTTTGGTGAAAATAATCTGCCTTGGGCCAGAGATTTAGCTCAGTGGTTTAAGTGCCTGGCTGGCTAGCGCGAGGTTGTGATCCCCGGTACCAAAAAAAAAAAAAAAAATCTGCCTTTTGATCTTCACTGTTTCCCTCTTCCATTTTACTCACATTTATTCTGAAATTCTGATTTCTTCAGGTCATTAATATCCAATCATGGACAACCTAAATTGTTTTAACATCCATTTAAGGAGATGAATTTTCCTTTTCTTACCACTTTAGCTGCCACTCCACATTTTTTTTGTTTGTTTCTTTGAGACAGGGTCTTGCTATGTATTCCAGGTTAGCTTTGATTTCACTATGTAACCCAGGTTGGCCTCAAACTTGCAGTGATCCTCCTGCCTCAGCATCCCAAGTACTGGGATAATTTTAAAATATAAGACACACTTATTTTTATACAGTTCTAAGTAATTTGGAGTTGGATATGGTGGCTCATGCCTGTAATCCCAGCATTCCACGAGGCTTAGGCAGAAGGATCACATGTTCAAACCCAGCCTGGACAACCTAGTGAGACTCTGTCTCAAAACAAAACATATTTTTAAGAAGGGTTGGGGATATTAAAAAAATTTAAAAAGGAAATTCTCAAAATAATTTATCCTTCAACCCCCTAGTTATTTATAAGTACATTATTCTAGCTATCTTTTTCTTGTTGACTTTCTAAAATAAATTCTCAATATATGCGGCATGCATACATACATATGGCTTAAGGAGAAAAATACTTAAAACTTTTTCTTGAACAATGTCTGCCTTTCCCCTCATTTCCCATTTCTCTGAGGCACTCACTTTGTAATGCTTTGTTTCCCTCTGTTGTAACCACCATCTATAAACAAGAGTCTTCTGTAATTAATCTTGATTTCTTAGGCTTAGGCACTGCTGTTCATTACAGAAAATGAGGACTTAAGCTCCCGCCTGTCACCAACCCCAGCCGCATACTCTACACATGTGTACACTGCACTTCCCTCCCACCCTCCCAGCTCAGCAGTTACCTCGGCTCTCCCTGGTCAGTACCATTTCGTTTTATGACTAGAAATAACACTCACAGCCCAGCCTTATACGACACAATCATTGCTTTGCCTTTCCTGATCCGCAGTGGCAATGATGAGAAATCTGCCAGTGTTCTCTTCTCATTCCTTGGTAATGACAATGTTTTTTCTCTCTGATAGCTTTTAAGATTTTCCATTTCCTTGATGATTCTTCAATTTCACTCTATCTAGCTGTTGATTCAGCTTTAGCGTACTGGGTATTCAAGATGCTCTACATCTTAGGAGTCAGTTATTTTGTCTGTTTTTAGCATTTACAAATCCTTATTTTTATTTTTAATTGACAGTTAACAATTGTATACACCTATGGGGTATCTAAAATATGTTTACACTATGGAATAATTATATCAAACATTAACAAGCCTGTCGCCTCACATACTTACTTTTTGTGAAAACATTTTAAATCTTTTTTAGCAATTTAAAAATAAAGCACATTATTCAGTACAGCCATTTAGATCACTAAAGCTTGATCCAGCACTCTCATTTCTGCATATACATCCAAAGAACTGAAGTCAGGATGTCAAAGAGGTAAGCATCCATTTTCAGCATGCCTTGCAACAGTTGAGCTGAGAGCAGCCTTGGGGTCTAGAAGCAGCAAAATGGAAACAGGAAAGTGCTGGGGTGAACCTGCACAGGGAGTGCTTGCCTAGCATGCAAGAAGCTCTGGGCTCAATTTCTAGCACCCTAAAAAGGGTGGGCAGAATCCTGTCATTTGTGACACACTGGATAAACTGGGAAGACGTTATGCTCAGTAAAGTAAACCAGACACAGGAGGGCATGTATGGGATGGTAACAGGTCCATGTGAAATCTGAAATCTGAAACAGTTACACTCATAAAAGTAGAGAGGAAGCTGGGTGTGGTGGCACATGCCTATAATCCCAGCACTTGGGAGGCTGAGGCAGGAGGATCACTGCAAGTTTGAGAGCAGCCCAGGCTACACAATGAGCTCAAGGCCAGCCTAAACTGTGCAGTGAGACCCTATCTCAAACAGACAAAACAAATACAAAACAAAAACAGAAGTAGAGAGGAGAATGGCAGTTTCCAGAGGCTGGGGGTAGGGGTAAAAGGAAAAAGGTAAGAGGTCAATCCAAAGACTTTTTTCTTTTCTTTTTTTTTTTTTTTGAAACAGGTTCTTGCTATGTAGCCCAGGCTAGCCTCAAACTTATGGCAATACTCCTGCCTCAGACTCCCACATGCTGGGATTACAGCCATGTGCCACCATTCCTGGCTTGCATCTTCTATTTGTCAGGTGCCTTTAGCTTGAAATAATTGTTACACCAAAGTGCCACATTTTGGGGTGGCATATTCTGCTACCCTTGACATTTTTAAAGAATCATTTTTGAAATTATTTTTAAGTTTAACTGCACTGTGGCCAGAGAGGGTAGTTTATGATAGTGACTCTACTGTTTGTTTAGACTTGCCTTGTGACCTACCACATGGTCATTTTGAGTAAGCATGGCATGTGTGCTTGGAAATAAATCTATAGCAGACCACAGGAAGAACTGAAAAAAAATTCCAAAAACATCAGCATCATACAGACCACAGTCTTACAAGGCAATGAAATTACAAATTAAAAGTTTAGAAATTATTGAAAAAGAACTCATGCATTTAGAAATGAAGAACAGTTCTAAATATCTCACAGGTGGGGCTGGGGATTTAGCTCAGCGGCATAAGCACCTGCCTTGCAAGCACGCGGTCGTGAGTTCGATCCTTGGTACCAATAAAAAAAAAATCTCACAGGTAAAAGCAGCACAATCTAAATTATGAAATATTTACAAATCAATAAAAGTACTATAGATCCAACAATATCTTATAACTGCATCAGAGTCATTATTCCTTCTTTTAACTCTTTCACAATTTTAATATATGTATTTTAAAATTTCCTTGAGATTGGTCTGTCATCTGTAGTTCCAAGGGGATGGTGCGTTTGTTGTATCTGCTTTCTCATGACATTTTTTTTCTTCCAGTGCTTTACAAATCCCTTTCAGTTTTTCACCAGGAGCCCTGGCTGTGGAGATGTCTGTATAGGGTGGGCCTTGAGTTCAGAATGAACCTCTCTACACCTCGAATTCTGAGTTCTCTATGGAGACTCCGTGCTCCCCTACAGCAGCCCTGACGGCAGTCCTTGAGAGTAAGCACACAGGCACGTACAGTCCCAAGCCTTCTGTGCACGTACAGTCCCAAGCCTTCTGTAGGGCCACAACTGCAGTGTTAGCTCCTGCTCACGACAGTGGCCCCTGTGTTTCTAGTCATGTCTGGCACTTGTACATACCCCTTTCTTACTTTCCAGTGGAGTCATGCTCATCAAAATGTTTTTATGGCATTTCACCCACCATTCCTATAATCTTGCAGTGCCAGCGAAGCCCCTCCCATACTGCCTGAAAGCCTGACAAAGATGGAGCAAGGCAAAAAACAGCCTCGGTTTCAGAGGAAACAAGCTGCAGGGAGGGGACAGACAATATCCAGGAAAATGCAGTAGGACACATCCCTAGCTGGTTCTTCTAGTGACTTTCTTTTTTGAGCTGCCAACTCTTCTGAGTGGGGTAACATCTCAACTCTTATCCTAGAAGGTATTCTTATCCCATAGAAGGTATTCTCATCCCATAGTGAGTAGTTAAGTTTAATAAGTTTACAACTAGTGTGCTTCCAAAAGAAGACATGGGAAGTGTATTTAAAAATATAATTCATAATGTTAGCTGAAAAGAAAAAGTTACAAGTGCATCCCTTTGGGTTGGGCGTATAACTCAGCTAGCATGCATCATGCCCTGTTCAATCCCCAACACAGCCAAAAGAAAAAAAAAGTATACATTTTAAAAAATAAGAAATACTCACTTTCTCCAAAGGATATGAGATGACATGGCCAGGAGGTAGAGCCAGTCTGTCAACTCCCTTTACCAACACCATAATGGTAGCCCTGGGACGATGGAATAAATTACCCACTGCAAGTCCTGGCCAAGAAAGGTCCTAAACAGTAAAAAAAGGAAAGGTTAAGTCCTGATGTTGAAAAGCAAAAAATGGTGCTTAACGATCAACTCGGGAAACCAGCTCACCAGTGACACCTAATAATCAGTTAAGGGGTTCGGGGATGATGCTGGCCAGGAAAACTCACAGGGACAGAAACACTGTACTTAAGGCAGTAGCTGCAATTGCCTCATCAAAGATGCTGACTTCCACCTTCTTCATTTTCTTAAAATTCTGTACACTTGAAACAAAATCTGATGGTAAGTCATCTCAAAATTACTCTGGAAAAAAGTGAGGAAGTACAGAACACAGGCACTTTTGATATTCCAGGCTGCAGAATATCCTTTTTCAGACAGCCATGGAGGTCTTCTTCCTCTCTGTTGTTTCCTGTCCTTATGCATGGCATCCCTTTCATCTTTGACATGATACAGCAAGACTGGCATTCAAACATTCTCTTTAGATTTAGCACTTTATAAATAAAATTCCTACTGAAAGTTAACGCATATTAGTTTACTTATAGTTATTTCTAAAGGTTATTTTTACAGCCAAATTTGTAGTCAAATTTAAGATTGTAGGACTGGGAATATAGCTTAGGGGTACAACATTACTCTAGCTGCAAGAGACCCAGGGTTCCATTCCCAGCTCTGCAAAAAAACCGGAACAAAACAAAAAAGTGAAGTTTCTAAAGAACTTTTAGCCCTAAATGTAAAGGAACAGTCCTCTTCACTCTTGCCCAAAGAGACAGCAAAGAGTTCAGGGCTCCAACCTTAGGTCCAGCAGCCAAACAGTTCCTACATGGAGCTTGGGGCCACAGAAAGGCTGCAATGAAAGCGCATGTTGATGACTGATGTGCTGTGCAGCCCATGCCCAAATCACATTTATAAAGTAGGAGGAGATGATGAGAGTGAGACAAAGCAAGCTGCATCACCTCCTGTACTGACTGGATCTCGGACCTTCTGCTGTGATCACACAAGCAGCCTATTACAACAGGTTATAGGTTTATTCTAGGAAGCTGAGGTCACAGGCTGCCAGTGACCCACTGCCACTGATCACATTGTTTTCCTAGCTGGACAGGATACACAGACATTTTATCATTTGCAGCAAATCTATCACCTGCACAGAAAAAAAAAATGGTATAGTCTATTAATAGCAGTATGCCTATATATTTACTATGTATCAATAAATATTAAAATATATTTTTAAAACTTAAAAGAGGACAGATGCATTCTCTTATATACAAAGAATTTGAATATAAAAACATAGTTAATGATTTACAATGATTTAGTTTTAGAAGATAAGCTTGAAGCAGTGATCCAAAATCTCCCCAAGTACAAATGAGGTTTTTAACTTTTGTAATCCGTAGCAGACATACCTATATTTGTTGTTGCTTTATTGAGCTCTTATCAGAAATTAAGAAATATATTTTTAGGCTGATGTGGTGGCACATGCCTGTATTCCCAGTACTTGGGAGGCTAAGGTAGGAGGACTGTTGTGAGTTCAAGGCCAGCCTGGACTACATAGGGAATTCAAGCCCAGACTGAACTACAAGACCCTCACTCAAAACAAAAACAGAACAAAAAACAGAAGTAGCTCCAACAAATAGGAAAAAAAAAAGAGAATCAGGTTGTGTCATATACAGGTACAAATTCTCTATGACGAAAAAAAAAAATTCTCTATGACGACTGTGATCATTATGTGTATCTAAAATGTACCAACAAAATCTGATTGAAGAGGGACTGGAGATTTAGTTCAGTAGCTCAAGCACTTGTCTGGTGAATGCAAGGTCGTGAGTTCGATCCCCAATACCAAAATCAATCAATCAATCTGATTGAAGAAAAAAAAAAGAAGTAGCTCCAAACATTTAAAAAAAATATATATATATACATATACATACTTCTTTAACAGAGAAGCCCATGGACAATGCAGCTACATCTGGGATTCGCTCTCCTGGTATAGGCCAATTTCCATTTCGGAAGACAACAGACCCCGGTGATCTTAATACACTAAACTCATTCCCCAAAACACCTGAGAAGAAAACAGATTATTAGTAAACGAATTATCAGCTTTGTAACTGTTTTGTACTCACCCTTAAGATTATGAAATATAATGCATGTTTCCCCATTCTCCACTATCTTAACGTACTACATTGTGGTTGGACAAAATGCTGAATGCTAAACATCAATAGATGGGGTGGGTCTGGGGTCTGAATTCAAGGCCATGCACATAAGCACACACACTCCCACTGAGCTACACTCCCAACTCTACCCAAAGTATCAGTCTAAGAATTTAAATCTATATATTCTGCTGGAATAAAGATGCAACCATGAAACAGGATTTTCCTAATGATCTAGGTGCCTTTTATAGATGCCCCTTAACAAGAACATGTAGCAATTTGGCAAGAATCAGAAACCAGTGGTGTTTCTCCACAATTTGAAAACCAAACACCAAAAAACCCTGCTACAGACTAAAACGGAAGAAACCTGGAATTTCTAAATTATTTCTGCTATCAATCCTCTTTACAAAATGCAAATGCATAAAGTTCCTAGTATTTCTTCATAGGACTTTAGCAGATTAATGTATCTTAGGCTAGATCACATCCTTCCTTACACCCCACAAGCAAACCTAGTAAAATGAGGCTTGTCAAACAGGGGTATGTGTGTTACCCCAGCCAGACTATAAAATCATTTAGATTTCAGAAACAAAGTCCAGGAAATAGTATTTTTGGCTAACACATTCGAAGGATAAGAAACGTAGTAATGAAGTCAACTAGTCTAAGTATTATGTCTAGGATTAAATAGTTAAGGATAAAAATAAGCTGGGTGTGGTGGCGCATGTGAGTAATTCCATTAGGGAGGCTGAGGCAGGAGGATCACCATGAGTTCGAGGCCAGTCTGAACTACACAGCAAGACCTTGTCTCAAAAAAAAAAAAAAGCAAAATAGATAGAGGGACTCTTTTATAAGTCCTCTCAGGATAAGGATAATGCACTGGGTTTCCTTCACCCACTGGTATTAACCCAGTGATGTCTAGCTTACCCAGGAACGAACAGCTAATAGAAACACATAGGAAAACATCAGTGTCATCCCTTTGACCTAAGAAACTACCATTTACAAGGCAGGGGAACAAAACTGGAAGCAACAGTAAATGTTTTGGTATTATAGTACTGACAGTAAACAAAAGAATGGTGCTGATATGTGACAAATTATGAGTTTCAGTTCATCATAGCCACTGCAGCAAGAAGCTCCAAACTGTTTTACCAGAAGCAGACAAAAACAAACAAACAAACAACAGCAAAAAAAAGCCCATTGAAATGGGCGTCTGTAGCTGACAAATATCTTGGTTCACTGAGGCAGTGGTACTGCAAACTGTAAGAAGAACAGGCAATACAAGACCCACACTCTCCAAGTGCTGCACACTTTTAAGGAACTCCACTTGGAGCCAAAGATGCTTTTGTTTCTGATGTAGCCCTACTCCCCTGCCCAGCAAAGCTATACTATGTAACTCTGCCTGTCTTTATAGTTGGTCAACATCCACTAACCCCAAGATTCCTTCAGGAGCCTAGGAAGGGCACCTTGTCCAAACTTCAGTTCATTGCACACCTCACATCTCTGGGACATCTGGCAGGAAGTCACCTGTCCTCTACTTTAGCGCTACCAGGGATGAGGGATGCCGCCTCAGTTTACAAACATTGTGTGCCAGAAGTTAGCCTCATTGTTTCAACGTTCTACTCTTGTGAAAAGTTCTGCCTTGTACTGAACTGAAAGGATCTTCCTAATTTGCATCCTTCTAGGCTAGCATGCCTCCACTCAGTCCCACCAAATAACTTTGTCTGGCTTCAGAGAAGCAGAGAACTCCCCAAGCTAGCAGCTGCCTCCCCTCTCTTACCACAAAGGTATCTGCATAAGCCCCTCCCTGGACCTCCTTCCCTCCAGACCCAGGGCAGGTGTCATGGTTTATGTCAGTGGCCCCCAGGCCTCATGTATTTGCATTGTACATTTGTGACTGGTTCATTGTCTTGGATTGATGGTGTCAGTGCTACACCCTCCTAGGGGATGGAGCCAGGATGTGATGTAATGGCAGGAAGAATGTGTGTGTCTCTCTTGCCGGTTTCCTTGCAGTTTGCAGCTGCCATGAACTGGGGCCCTACCATGCCACCCTGCCTTGGAGCCAACTGAGTATGGACTGAAACCTCCAAAAACTGTAAGAAATAAACCTTTCCTTTCCCAACTTTGGGCATCAGGTATTTTGTCTCAGCGATGAATTAAAAAGTAACTAAGACAGCAGGGATGCCCCCCTCTAGCCTACGGGAATCCTGTGTTCAGCCTTTCAGGAACCTGTGTTCGCTCACCTATGAAATTATTCCTTCAGCGCTTAAGCCACTGTTCAGCAACACACACATACCAGGAGACAGGTGATTTATGATGGTGAGCATAAAAACCTGGCCCAGAGGAATATAAGCTCTTTGAAGGTAGGAATTTCAGGGGTTTTTTGTTTCAATTTTTGAGACCAATTGCCCTGTGTGCAGTTTAGGCTGGCCTTGAACTCATGGCAATCCTCCTGCCTCAGCCTCCCAAAGACAGGAATTGCAGTCTTGTTCACATGCTGTCAGCGGGGCTGAGATCAGTGCCTGACACACTGGAGCTCAATAAATACATACTGAGTTAATAAGTGAAGTCACACCCCCAACTACCAATTTTTTCTCTCTCAATAGGCTCTTTTACGTCAGCACAAAAACATGCTCAGGACCTCCCATTCTACAATTGTGACCACACAGTCACATGTGCTGGCTCACACTTGTAATCCCAGCACATAGGAGGTTGAGGCAGGAGGATTGTTGCTACAAGTGTGTGGCCAGCCTGGGCTACATTATGAGTTCAAGGTCAGCCTAATTACATAATGAGACCCTGTCTCAAAAAAACCAAAAATAAATAAATAAACAAAATAAAATTAAGTCCACAGAAAGAAAAGAACTGCTATTAGTCCCTGTAATACCTTCAGAGGAAGAATCCTGCTGCAACCATCAAAATCACACTGAGGGCATCCAGATTTTTACTTGGGCCTAGATCTCCCTTGAGCCTTAGATTTACCAACAATCTGCTGACATTTTGTCCCACCACCCCTTCAAACTCAACAGGTTTGAAACCAGATTCCACACACTTTCTTTCCACATGCTTCTGCTGCATTCTCCATCTCCAAGGATGATGCCACCTTCTTTCTATCCCACTGCTCTGGTCAGTCTTTACATCCCTTCTGCAGCACCAAGGCTAATTAACCAAATGAATCCTGAACCCTTTTCTTCTAGGTCCCTCACTAGGTTTGCTAGGGCTGGCGGCTTTCCAGATGGCCACACCACTCTATGATCCCACTTTTACCTTATTAAAATACAGATCTATTACTCGGTCACCCCTCTGCTTAAATTCCTTCACTCACCACCCAACGCCTTCCAGGCAAATCAAACCCTAAGACCTCAGGCAACCAAACCTATCCCTGGGATCTCTCCAACTTAATCCCTGCACATTTGGGCTCCAACAAACTAGTTGCTCCTTTGCACTTTTGTCTCTGTGCCCTCCCCCATGCTGTTTAGTCTAAAATGCTTTTTCTTCTCACATCAATCTTCCCTTAACTGCCTAGAGACACCTCCCTGGGGGAAAGTTCCCTTTACCCAAGGGTCCTCTCTGAGAAGAATGCCACTGTGCTACTCTATGACTGTCTATGAATGGTGACTGGAATCAATCAATTAAAAAACTGGTCCCACTTTTGTCTTCTTGGCATCAGTGACCACTTCTACATGACAATCCTTCACATTCCATGTGTTGCCTTTCCTCTCCAGGCTAAATATATTAATTTTTCTTTTCAAACACTCCTCGGGGTATGGTATGCATAACCCTGGTCATGCATACCATACCTTCTCTGTAGTTCAGTAACACTGCTTTAAAAAGAGAAGTCAAAGGGCTTAAAGATGGTTTCCATTAAGTCACACTTAGTCACTGTGGAAAATAATAATTTAACCTCATTTGACAAGACTCAACAATGCAGAAGCTCAGGTTCTTGGTCTGTATGAAACAGATTATTCCAGTAAGAAAAGTGTATGTTCAATTCCTGTACAGAAACAATGATTTTATCTCAAACTCCAAACCCAAACTTCACTGAATCAAAATAATATCACTGAAGTATGGAATGTCAGCAGATGTTCAGTTAAAACACATCATGAAAGGGAAGTTTTTAAACTCAAAAACTGGATTAAAGTAAAAAATTCCAAGGTATTTTGCTAGATCAGAATGGACCGTTCCAGAGCCAGCAAGAGAAAGAACCCTAAAATTTTGGACACATGGAAATAAACATTGTCATAAACACATGGATACTTCCGGGGATGAAGAATTACAGATTTCTGGCCCACCCCTGGTCTACACACCCTGCAGAGTTAATCCACCTTCCACAGCACAGGTATGGCCTCCCACTGATTTCAAACTGACAACTGGGATCGCAGCATCACTCTCTCCAAGTTGTTCTCAATCTGGCCTCTTGTTCCCTACAGTCTGCACACTCAGTCTGAGTCCCCATCATTCCCACACTCACACCCCCCACCGCCAGTAGTGTTCACCGCACCACGACGCACTGTACGGAAAAGGCTCGCTCTCGATTTGGATCTAGCTTTTCTACTCACTACCTGTGTGGTGCTAGGCAATGGATTTAAGCTTCTTCACTACAAAAAAACGAAGACGAGGCCCTCTTGTAAGACCTGCTGTGAAACAAAATGCACTGTCACATGACACAAGGAGTCCACACAGAAGCCGACGCCCACTCTGCTCAAGGCCAGGGAACCCGCGTTCCACTCAGAAAGCTACCACTGACTTGACATGTGACCCTGAGGAAGCGCCTCATCTTAGTTTCTAAATCGTTCAAACTCGGAACTGCGACCAACTATTAAGAGGACTGGTATTTATTCACCTCAAGAAACAATCATTAACCGACTCCATCTCAACTTTTCATCCCGAAACGATACGGAGATTTCAGCCGTTTACTGACGACAGCCGCTAGGAACGAAGACACACGAATGCAAACGAGCAAAGACGTCAGTTATGGAGGCGGCTGCGGCCCGGCCGTGGATTGAAAAACGCATCCCGTCCTCCACAGGCCTCCCGAGCCGGAAGAAGCAGCCGAGCTGACAGGAGAACCTTCCTCAAAGAGGCGGAGGCCGGCTCGGGGGCCCTCACACAGCCCGACCCCTGGCCGGGAGGCCCAAGAGGCCGCGCCAGCGCCAGCGCCAGCGACCAGGGAAGGGCGCTGGGGAGGAGGCTGCGCGGAGCCCGCACTGCGGTACCCGCCTCACTGCCGCCCACCCGCAGCCACCTGCGACCCCCGACTCCCGCGGCGCGGGCCTTCCCGGAGCGCGCCTCGCCCACCCTCGCTTCTCACCTGCCATCAACAAGGACAGCAGCGCGACAAACACAGCCATGGTGCCGCGGCGGCTAGAGCAATGCAGGACTACACCGAGAGCACCGTGCAGAACCAAACAACCACCTCAGCCTGAAGGGGCGACGCGTTCAGTCCGGTTCTGGCTCCCAGAGCCCACCCCTTCGTCGCGCCGCTTGCGTCACCTCGCCTTCTCAACCAATCGGCAGTTACGCCGCAGATTACGGGAGAGACGTAACTTGGGAAGCCTCACCCTTTGGGACGGGCAAACGGTGATTGATGGCATGGTCTACCAATGTTAGCGATGGAAGAGCTGGGCGGTCCCGACCCTAGAAAAAAGGTCACCAGATGAAGTGAAGGACAGATGGTCAGAAAGGAGATAGAATCTGCCCGGGGTCCTGAGAGCCGGGAAAGTGAGGCTTCCTCCCTGAGTGCGGACCTTCGGTCCAGTCTCCCGTGACAGTCTCCAACGGGGACGTCTGCCTTTCCCGATCGAGTGCCTCCGCCCGCTGCGAACGCCGGCTGCGGAAGCCGCGAGGCTGGTTCAGGTTTCGCTGGAACCAGTACACGTGTTGAGCGGCGCCGCAGGGACGGAGCTCGGTCCTCGGGGAGCCCCTGCCCACCAAGGAGGGGTGCCGACTAAAATACGGGACTCCCAGTTAGAATTGAATTTCAGATAAACAATGCATAACTGTTAGTAAGTCTCTAGTATTTTATGGGACATATTTACAGTAAAATATTTATCGAAAGTCAAACATAACTAGGCGACCTGTACTTTGATTTGCTAAATCTGCCAACTCTTCCCCTAAACACTTTCCGATCTACAAGGAATAGACAGTATATCCATTCTTCGGTTTCCAACCTGAGCGAGAGGTTCTTTTAGGATGTGGGAGGGCTACAGTAATTAGACCAGAATCCTCCCTTCCCAGAGCTCCTCCGGCAGTCTTCCAGTGTAGGAGTAGGCTACAAGGGGCGACAGGGTACCCTCTATGGTTAGAAAATGTTGCTCCTCCCAGGGAGGAAGCGGGGAGATTGTTCCAGGTATTAAAAACTAAAGTATAAGACGCACACTTGGAATTCCAGCATTTGGGAGGCAGAGGCAGGAAGATCCCCACCAGTTTGAGGTCAGCATGGGTAACATAATGAGTTCAAGCCTGCACTAAGCAGCAAGACCTTGTCTTAAAGAACAACAAAAAAACCCCAACCAAGCAAATTGACGAAAACAAAAAGCCCCTAAATTATGCCAAAGAGAAAGCCTCCTCAGATTGAACATTAACTGTTTACCTTGAGGAAATATGGAGGAGGGAGACGCAGAACTAAAAACTTTAAATTAGGACATATTTATTGATGGTCCTACATTGTAGAGAAACTTTAATCTGGCAGGAAATGGGGAGCCACCAAAAGTGACTGAAACTCATCTCAAATTTGCATTTTTTTCAGCAGAAAATTTGCACAAATGTGACTCTAAAGACATCTGAAAGGGCATAGAAATAGTTTCCCATTAGAAACATGAAATTATTTGAACCAAAATGTCTAAAGCCACTAATTTCCAAAACATTAACTCGATCAGGACTGGCTTGAAAAATGTAATCATTTTTTAAAAATTATTTTTAGGCTTAATGAATTAACTTCTGTGCTCACCAGTGAAAATTTCATTCTTTGTCCATCTTGCTACATAGCCTAGGACAGTTTTGAACCAGAGGCCATAGAAAAGCTTATCTACATTAACCTTATTTAGGGGCACAATCAGAGAAAAGTGGGATGGAACTTCTACAGTTTCATTCAGCTTACAGAAATAGAAAGATGTGAATTTTTCTGATCTTAAGTGTTCTAGGGTTTAATTTGAGAAAGAGCAATAATATTAAAAATAGAATGAATTGTGAAATAAGTCTCCTGCAAGAAAACCTCACAATTTTTTTTTTGAGATAGACTCTCACTATGTAGTTCAAGCTGGCTTTGAACTCACTTTGTAGCCCAGGCTGGCCTCAAATTTGCAGAGATCCTTCAGCCTCAGCCTCCTAAATGCTGGGATTTACAGATGTGCACCATCACAAGCATCCATGATTGATCTTACTTTCTTTACATTTTTATTTGTCTTTTTGAGACAGGGTCTCACGATGTAGTCCAGGCTGGCCTCGAACTCATGGTTATCCTCTTGCCTCAGCCTCCCAAGTGCTGGAATTACAGGTGTGTGCCACCACAGCTGGTCAATCTCTTTTTGTCTTGAAAAATACCATTCTGGAGAGGGGGGCTAAGGGCAAATTATGTTAACCTGTACATCTCAGGCCCCTTTTCAGCTGAGGTCTCAAAGAGGAAGCTGTACTTCATAGTCTTGGGACTCAGAGAGATAAACATGTTAGGAAGCTGCTGTGCTGACTGAGATAGAATCCCAGGGAACCACTGAATCATCAGCAGTTCCACCTTCCAAGTGCAGGCATCTGATTCAGTCTTTAGTGGTCGGGAAACATCTGGTGATTGATGTACAATTCACTCTTTCAATGAAGTACTTGTAGGTGGATATATGTGTGGTAGGAAAATATTTATAGTAAGAAACCAAGTGTGGTAGCACACGTCTGTAATCCCAGCACTCAGGAGGCTGAGGCAGGAAGGAAGATCACTATGAGTTCGAGGGCAGCCTGGGCTACATAATTTAAGGCCAGCCTGAACTACAGGATGAGACCCTGTCTCAAAATATTTGCAGTGGTGACCTATATGATAGTTTGAAAGAAGCCCCCCTCCCCATCAAGCCACCCCCACCCCATCCCCTGCAGCCCAACTAGCCAGGCGTCTAACGCTCCATCTGTGGCCCCAAGGGAGACAGAAAACAAAGGCCTCAACTTCTTGGTTCTTCAGTTTCAAAACTAGAGGTTTGGGTGCAAGAGTTCAAATAGCACAGGATTCTATTGGCTTTCCTGACTGGTTCCATCCAGGATGAATTCCAGCAGCGAGTTCCAAGTGAGCCCAGGTTGCCCTTGGTGAGACAGGCTGGTGTCTATGAAGCAGCAGTTGGGGAGCCTTGGAGAGCTCAAAAGCAGCTGTGACCTTCAGACCACATAGAGCCCCTCAGTAAGTCTTATTTTTACTATTGTTATTTTTGCTATGCTTTTGCTTGAACCCAGAGCCTCCCGCATGCTAGGCAAGCGCTGTACCACTACATCATCCCCTCCATCCCTCAATTAAAATTAACATTTTCTGTTCTTCAAAAGGCGCCATATTGTAGGGAAAGTTGGGGGACAGGCAGGGACAGTTAAAGGGCCTCAGTGAGGTTTCTGGCAAACAGAGTGAAGCCCCTGCTAGAGAGAGTAACTGAGCAAAACTGCTGATAAGAAGGCCTGGCTCACTTCATGTAAGACACAACTCCTTCCTCCCTCCACCAATTAAGCACCAAAGAAACAAAGAGGGAGGGAGGGAGGGGCCTATGGTAAAAACTCAGAGTATAAAATATACATTAACACCAAAACACACACCCCTATACGTAAGTACATATATGTATTTTATTATTGATACATTAAAACACACACGTATCCTTTTATTAACTCAACCTTGGATGTAACTCTGCTGTAAATCTCACAAGATAAGCCCCTGGGCAGTATGAAGAGACCAAAGAAGTGCTTCTCCAAGAAGTACACATAGACGATGGAAGGGGCAGGGGCCAAATCAGGGGTCTCAGAGCCCCAAATAGTCAATCAAGTTTTAACAACTCTCAGTTTTTTTTTTAAAGACAGGGTCTTGCCATGTAGCTCAGCTCACCTTGAACTCACTTATGTAGCCGAGGCTGGCCTTGAACTCGAAGTGATCTTCCTGCTTCAGCTTCCCAAGTGCTGGGATTACAGGCACGCACCACCACACCAGGAAAGTTATAACAACTCTCAAGTGGGACCATCTCTTTCATGCCATGTAATAAAAGTAGCTGAGAACAAAGAAGCCTGAGTTCCGGCTCTGGACTCCTTACCTTACTCCGACAAGACAGCTATCTCATTTATCTCCGTTTTTCCAATAAAGTGATTTAATTTCCTCATTTCCTTTTCCAATAAAGTGATTCTGTTTCTCCTTTTGAACTTATATCTCTGATTATTTCATTGAAGTAGGAGTTTTTTTAAGCAACCCTAAGTGAAAATCTACCCTCATGAGATGTAGCAGTATGGGTATGGGAAGGTGAGGAAGAAAGGGACGAGTAGCTTTACACCTCAGAAGAACCCTGACAGACACTCAGCCAGGTGGCCAAGGTCATCGTCAGTAGTCAAGCCACACTGATAGGAGGCACCCTTGATGTGATGTGATAAAGTGAGATGTCACCTTTGTGCTCTTCCTCTCCCAAACTCCTTAGCTCCTGTCTCTAATCGCGAGAAAAATATTGCATAGGTTCCATAGAGGGGCATTCTACAAAACGTTGAGCAGATGCTGGTGCGCACCTCTAAGTCCAGCACTTGGAAAGCTGAGGCAAGAGGATCGCCTTGAGTTTGAGGTCAGCCTGGGCTCCATACTTAGTTCAAGGGCAGCCTGAACTGCATAGTGAGACGCTGTCTCAAAAAACTCTGACCAATACTCAAAACTTGCAAAGTCACCCAAACCCAGGAAACTGAAAAACTGTCACAGCCAAGAGGAACCTAAGGACACAGCATGACTAAATGTAA
>PVJX010023110.1:0-29726 GCA_004027295.1 Dolichotis patagonum | reverse complement strand
TGGAGGTCAGTCTGGAGATTCCTCAAAAAGCTGGGTTTGGAGGTCCCATTTGACCCAGCTATTCCACTTCTAGACATATTCCCAGAAGATCTGAAAATATCATACCACAGTGATACATGTGCACCCATATTTATAGCAGCACAATTTGTAATAGCCAGATCTTGGAAACAACCTAAGTGCCCATCAACTGAGGAATGGATAAAAAAGTTGTGGCATTTTTATACAATGGAGTACTACTCAGCTATAAAGAATGATCACACTGAGATATTTATAAATAAATGGACACGACTTAAGGCCAGACTCATAAGCGAAATAAACCAGACTCACATGTGTAAATACCATATAGTCTTCCTAGTATGATAGTTGATAAGAGTATATAAGATTTTATGGTAAGCATGAGTCCCCATCTCATAGCTTTGAATCCTTTCAATGTTTTCAATCATCAGTTGGAATGGTTTTATTGTTTTATTTGACTATATCATGCATGATGGTATGAACAGCTGTTTTGAAGAAAACAAAACATTATGACAGCTATTGCTGATTTAATATCATCCTTCTTAGAAGTCCTACCATGCTTTTATTCTTCTACTACCATTGGTTCTATCTATCACTTTGTGTCTTATTGGGATTTGAATATGTGTGATAGTATAAACAAAATTTTTTATCAAAAATGAGATATTATAGCAGCCATTGTTCATTCTCTGTTATTCGGTTCAGAATGCCCTGTAATTCTTTCACTCTTTGAATGGTTTTATACTATTTTGTTATGTTTGATATTATTGTTTTTGAAACTATGCTCAACTATAGCAGAGAAAGAGATACTGTGACAGCTACTGTTAATGTCTGGTTGTTTTAATGTAAAGTACTGTATTGCCTATGTTGTCCTGTTCTGATCTGCTCTGTTCTTCCCTCTTTTGTTTTATTCTCTTTAAAGAAAAGAAAATATATTGTCTTTCAATGTTTCCACACATATAGAAAATAGGAACTGGGAGCATTTATGTAAAGATGTCCAGCCTAGAATTATTGCATATATTTCTACTCACATTCCATGGGTTATTTGAATGTGGTGAAGCCAGATGCCCTGAGATATGCGGAATAGGTTTGCTCAGCCAAGTTCCATTTTGGGAAAAGTGTTGGAGTAAGGGTAGAGAGAAGAATGTGAGACTGCTCACTGCTAATGGAAGTACCTGGCATGGGGGTGGAGACTGAGAATAATAATGCTAAGTGAAACCCAGTGTGTATCTCTGAGGAGTCACAGTATGAGGCAAAAACCAACATCAGCCTGTGGTGTAGAGAGGAGAGCTTGAGGTTTAAGAAAAGTGTCACAGCAGAAATTATGATAGGGTATGTTAGCTTTCCATTACTGTAATAAATACCTGAGACATACAACTTATAAAGAGAGAAGGTTTATTTTTGGCTTACATTTTTAGAAGTTTTAGTCCATGATTGATTCACCCCATTGCTTTTAGGCCTGTATAGAGCCCGCACATCATAACAGAATTGTGTGACAAGTCAAAATTGCTTATCCCAATGGCTGCCATGGAAGAAAAGAGAGAGGAAGACACGATGTCCCAAAATATCCTTCAAGGGCATATGCCTAGTGACCCCAAACCATCAATAAAACCCTGCTTCTTGAGATCCCCTCTTACAGATGCTTTGTGAAATATCATATTAGCCTTTAAATCAGCAATACTCTTACAAGAAATATTTTCACCTTCCACATACTCATTTTAGAAATGAAATTTAAGGAAATGATATTATATTAGCTGCTATTATTATCAACTGTCACATCTTCTGATTTAAGCTAAAATACCTCCAAACTGTTAAATAATTGGACTTTTAGTGGGTATCTAGCCTTATTCTTGATTCAGGATGTCACCCAAGGTGATCATTGAATTTGGGTTCCTCCCAATGATTTAAGCAAGTTACTCTTCACCTGGAGTCAGCAGGTGGAATATTAGTTAACCCTGGTTAACCCAAGCTGCCTAGTTGATCACTTGCTGGCAAATTCTACTGCAGAGAACCAGGTGGTATCCTAGTGATACAAAACACTGGTGGTAATTTTCTTTTCCCTGATATATACTAATTCCTTTGTTTCATATAACTGACCTAACAGAAGCTCAGTTGTGTTAAATCTAGAGGAGAACCTGGAGCCCCCAGACTGTTCTTCTGGGAGGGACTCACATATCTGAAGACTGCAGTTTCAATGTGGTGGCTGTATGGAAGAACAGATGACATACAGCAGGACAGGACCAAGAATAAGTCACTTATTTATAAAGCACTCAACTGTTATCCCAGATACTGGAAGAAGATGATCATTCTGCATATTGGAGGAAAACCACCAAGACAATTCAAGCAGCTTGTCTGAGCTTACTGCTAAGGAACAGTGGCAGAGACCTAATGCAGTGGTCATTCAGTCTTTCTATGAATATGTCCAGGGGTTGACATTTGTGTATGTAGGAAAATGCACTTGAATACTGCTCCTGAGGGAGTCATACCATAAATACAAGGGGCACACATATCTTTGTTATAGAGTAATGTGCTTGAAGATTAACATTGTTCTTTCTCCTTGGAGAATGACCCAAACTAGGGGAGAAGTATGCAGTGAACACTCCAGGAAAACCAATAACTATACTAAGTTAAGGCAGATATGCAATATATTCCAGCAGGTTTGAATTTCATGTGAGATGCCCAGTTATATTTTCCATCACTCTTTATGGGCCTCTAAGGAGCTGTGAAAAGCACCTGATCTCCAAGGACCAATATTCCTAAGAAAGAGACTAGGAAAAATCCTTCTTTAATATGTCTTGAAATGAGTTCACGATGTCACCAGAAATATATCTTCATCTAACATGAGCACATCAATAAACCAAAAAGCAGAGCTGCTCCCAAAACATTGCAGCTGGGTGTTTGATTAACATCTCATGGCCCAGGGCGGCTCCAGAGCACATTTGGAAATTCTCTACATCCAGGTGGCACAGAAATCCATGAGCCTGGCAAAGCCCAGGGGATGAACTCCTGAGGGGGCTGAAGTAAGAGCTTACGACTTTGCGAGGAGAATTTATAGCTGGAGTTGGCAGCCTAGTAAAAGTGGGGAGTGGGAAATCCGTGATCCTTGTTCAGGCAGGAGTTGTCACATTGGAGGCTGGGGCTGGAGCCTGGCAATGTCTCCACATTTGTTTCTTTGGAATGGCAGAAACCAGCCTTGGGAGAGCTATGATAGGGATCATGGAGGAAGCCAAGGAAATGGGACAGTTACAAAATATATGTTACTGGAATAAATGTCAGACAACTCACCTCAGCCCACTAGTACATCTCAAGCATCTTGTGTTGAATATGGTGACAACCCCCCCCTTTCTTTTTTTTAACCTTCCTAACACTGATTTGTGGCATTTACTATTGACTGCCAAACTGGGCATCAGTTGCATCTATTACATTCAGTAATTAACAGAAGATACAAAAAGGCAAAGAATCTGACTTGAAGTTGCTCTGAAAAGATTTTTTTTAAAGAAATTATATATGACGGGTGGACATTCACATATTCATTTGAAAGATTATTTTTGAATTTTGTCAGGAGATTAGTCCAGGAGAATGGTATGGAATTGATCCTTTTTTGTGCTTAAGAAGATTCTTTTTTGGGGACTGGGACTATTCCCCTTAGAAGATGAAGAAATTGTGGTAATGGGTAAGTATGAGATAAAGAGGAAGTAGATTAAAGTTGGAATCAGAAGGGTAGAAAAGGGAAAATTGACATAAAAGATATTGTACAAATAAAATTAAGAGGTTGAAATAGCTGCTTCAGTAAAGGGCTGGAAATGGAGAAGGATTTATAGATGCCTGAAGTTTTGAATGGCTGTGTGAGACCACACTGCCAACACCAGAATCTTGGCTGTGGGAGGAAGAGTTGTACTGGAGGATGGCACAGAGTTGGGAAAATTGATTATGCTGGCAAAGAGACAGCATACATCCAGCATCCGATTTCCATTAGTCATTTATTAGCAGACAGTTTTAGAGTCTGCCTCGTCTCAGGAACCGTGACAGTCACAGTACCAGTGTGTAGTTACCAAGAGTAATGAAAAATGATTTATGTCCCCTAAGGGCTTCTGTGATGGAGGGTGACATCTGGATATCTGAGCAGCTCATGACAGGGCCATCTAAGGGGAGGGAAGGGTGCTAAGAAAATCTTTTTGAAAAGTAGCTTTTTAAAAAATAACATGCTTTTACTCTAGAAGCCAGCTCCTGCATATGTAAATACAACCACATACATAAATAAATACACACATAAATACAATCACACTTTGCATACATGTAAAGGACTTACTAAATGTTGAAGGATATTTGTGGTTTTCAAAGTACGTAGCTGGTGCTGGGCATCAAATTTCATAAAATCCTAAAGACTTTTTTTTTTAATCTTTGAAATGTACACGAAACAATTTAGCATTATTTACTTTTTATTTCTATTTTATCCAAGGCAAGATACACATGAAAAACCTCACAATTTCCTGGTAAGGATAGGCATGGATAGGCAAGGATAGGCATGGCCCAGATCATGGTGGTTGTTTGCCGTGCTTAGGTTTATAATATACCCAGTAGGTGACAAGGAGCCATAAAAAAGGGCTCTGTGTGCAGGAGTGTCACAATCAGACATACACTTTAGGAAAAGCTGTGATGTGCAAAGCAAGGGATCAGAGCAGGGGTACTACCTCCATGTGCTCCGAGCAGCAGTTTTCAAGTGTCTATGCACATTTGGCATCCCCCAGATCTTCTTGGAGGTCTGCAAGATCAAAACTATTTTTAAAATGTTCTTAAAAGAGTATTTGCTGTTTCACTTCTGTTCTTTTACTGATGCATGTTGGATTTTTTTTTGGATAAACTAGATGATGTGTGATGATATTACTCTAGTAACTGCTTATCTTAGTCTACTTTCTGAGACTTTAATAGAATGCCAGAAACTGGGTGATATATAAAAAAAGTTTATTTTATTTTAAAGGGACAAAACAGGAAAAAAAACCCAATCAAAAGAAACCAGTGCAAGAGATACAGGACTTCAAAACACCATGAAATCAACAATAGTCACCACAGTTCCTTCCTATGTCCTCAAAACAACTGCGGACAACCTCAGACACAGCAAAAATCAAACAGAACAGACTAGAACAGAAACAACAAAACCAAAACAATGAATGCAGCAAAGCACCCCAAAACATGCCAACAGAAAATCCAAAATTGCCACCATAATATATCTTGCGAACTCTGAAGCAACTGCTCCCATCATTGGATTTAACATAATGAAACAAAACAAGACAGAATAAAACCCAACCCAACAAAACAATGGAAACAATACAGGACCTCAAAAGTTAGCAATGCCTACAACCCTCAGATGGAGACCCCCTAGATGTCACACTGCACATTACCATCCTCTGAACCCACGATCAGATCACGGGTCCCAGACCTGCACTATCAGTTAAATACCAAAACATCATAGACATCCAACTGCACATCACCTTGACAGCCATCGCCACAGCCTGTGTTCCTCCAGACAAGCCTGTCACTCACAGAAGTGGCAGGGATTGGTACCTCCTGTATTGCCAGCCCATGTGCCGGAAGGGTCTGGGGTCTGGCTTTTCCCAGTCCAGTGGTGGCCCAGGCATGGTGCTGGTTCCCAGACTGGGCTTCTTTGCTGATGTGACCTTTTTTTCTCTCCCCTAGTCCTCAAACAGCATTGACTCATGGGGAGAGGCTTGGGTCTAGCTGTTTCCCATCTGGTGGCAAGAGCTTTATGTTAGCTCATGATTCTGGAGGTTGCGGTGTTCAAGGCTAGACAGTTGCATCTGGCAAGGGCCTTTCACTTCTTCAACTATGGTAGAAAATAAAAGGGCAGGTGAAAATATGCAAACCAGACAATACGAGAGGTGGGGTTGCTTTATTAACAACCTACTTTTGCAGTAACTAATCCAGTCCTGCAGGAGAAATCAATCACTTGTTCAAGAAAGGCACTAATACATACATTCAAGAGGACTTCAGTCACCTAACCTACATAGCTCCCACTTGGCTTCGACTCCCAACACTGTTGAGCCACGGAGCTGTGTCAGTGTGACTTTTGGTGAGAGCAACATGAGTTTTGGTGGGAGCATATTTGAACCAAAACACTAAGATGTGCTTGATAATCTTGTGCTTTAAAAATTCTTTTCTGACTTCTAATTTCTAAAGTATTTTATATCCAATATGACAAATATTGATTAGAATAACACTCATAAACTAAGCTCTTTGAGAGTCTGAATAATTGTTAAGAATGTATAGGATTCCTAGGACCAACCAGTTTCAGAGCTGTTGGTTTATAGATAGCTTTTGATTTGATTTAAAAGAAAAACAGTCATGTAAGAAATGACGGCAGAAATGCTCTGTGATAGCTTTCTGTCACTATAAAAATGCCAGTAATAATCATCTTATAAAGAGAAAAGTTTTATTTTAGTTCACAGTGTTGGAGGCCCTAATTCAGGATTGAATGGCCTTGTTGGTTTTGGGGCTGTGGTGAGCTAGTGAATTATAGCAGGAAAACATGGCAAAACAAAACTGTTCACCTCGTGGTGAAGGAGTAAAGAGAGTGAAGAAGATATGGGGATAGGCTGGCATGGTAGTTGGTGGTAGGGTGTATCCTTAATGAACTAAAAGCCTCCCACTAGGCCACAACTTTCAAAAGTTTCACTACCTTCCAATAGTGCCGCTTCAGGGATTACATCTAACACATTTGAGATTATTTAGATCAACATTTAAGAGTGAAGAACATTTAAGTTTAAAACTATAGCATGTTCTAGTTGTTTGGATAGGGCAAAAAGAAAATCAACTTGACTAAGCAAACTAGAGGTTAGATGGACACGTGAGTGGACTGGGAGCTTATCTAAAGACGGTCAGTGTCTGAGTATTAGCTGTGGATGGCAGAAATGGAGACCTGTAAGGCAAAGAGAGGACTGAAATGGAAAGAGGAAGGCAAGATACTGTTCTCACTGACCCCTGCTGCTCCTTTGCCTGCCACAGACGCCCACTGCTCTTTTTGCCTGCTCACAGATTCCATATCCATGACATCAGCCAGAAGCCTTCTCTCCCTCTATCTGCCTGGTGTTTTATCTCAGTTTTGCATGGACTTTTGAGCAAGGACCAATGCTGACTATAATTTTTGGGCTCCAGTTTATTTCATTTCGGGGCCAAGTGGGGGGTCAGGATGGTGTTCTTCTCCAGACCCTGAGAGTCGCAGATTACAGCATCACAGAGGCAAAGAACACATATTTCTTCAGAAATGTAGTAAATGTTAGAGCTTGTTTTACGAGGAGTCCTTAGCTGTAATCTGATTCCCACATGATAATGTGTTGCAAATTACTAGTAAATGCTGTTTCAGTAATCTGCAAACTGATGTTTGCTCTCAATAAGTGAGTCATTAGTAGAAAAGAAAATGACCCTTCACATGCAGGAATGCAATAAACTCAAATTTTAAATAAAACGTCTTTGATGAAATACATGTGGTGAGTTCAGTTTGCTAATCTGCACAGAACTGCGGCCTGTGGTGGGCAGTTGCTCAAGAATGATGCAGATGGAGCTGTCTGTACCCATAGGCACACAACTGGGTTGTGTCATCTGGACAGCCCAGTTCTGCTCGGGGTCCCACTATGGCTGTACATGCAAGTCTGCTGCCCTGAAGTCTCGAACCACATTGCCCTTTGCTAGCTTCCCTTTAAAATTCACCAAAGGCCTCTACTTTCACAGGGAGAGGTTTGTTACTACTATCCTGAAGTTGATGGAGCAATAGTTCAATGTGGCCACCTCTAAATTGTGTTCCATGGGACACACTAGTTCCAGGAAGTTAGGGAAAGAGTGGTCATAGTAAAATAGTTAAGACCCCATAGTAAAATAATTAAGTCGGAATAACATCAGAGTGTTAACTTTTCAGTCACTTTGACAAAGTACCTGAGGAAAACTATGTAAGGGAGTGAAGATTTATTTATTTTTCACTCATGGTTTCAGAGGTCTCAGTTGGCTCCTTCGCTTCTGGGCTCGTGATGAGAATGGGCATCATGACCGAGGAGAGCTGATAACTTCATGCCATCCAGAAATTATGAAGAGAGAGAGAGGGGAGAGAGAGAGAGAGAGAGAGAGAGAGAGAGAGAGAGAGAGAGAGAGAGAGAGAGAGAGAAAGTCAGGGAAGAAGGGGTCAGGTACAAAATATGGTCTCTAAAGTCCAGTCCCTGTGGCCCACTCCCTTTAACTAGGCCCCACCTCCTGTTTCCATCACCCCACTAGTGACATCCAGTTATGACTCTATCAGTGGATTAATGCACTGGTGAAGTGTGAGCTCTTGTGATCCAAAAAGCCAGCAGATGGCAACTAAGCCTTTAGCACATGGCCTTTGGTGAACATTTTGGATCCAAACTGTAAGAGCTGGCATTTTAAAAGTTCTGAAAATTCCTTCAATAAAGATACTGTTTAGGTGAAACTAGTTTGATTAAGAGGTAGATTAGGTACATGCTTCCATTCTCTAAAAAAATAAAAATAAAAATAAAAGAAAAAAAGTTATCTCCTAGGATTTCCTAACAGTGTTAGAGAACCTTTTAGAGCTTTCAGTGATACAAACAGCACACTGCAGTGTATGTGCCATCGGTTTGCCACCATTACCCTAGGAGGTGGGACAGAGGTTTACCACCTAGATGAGCTAAATCAGTGAGACCTGAAGGAGGAAGTCAGCATATGGTGGGGGGTTCATGTCTTGATAAGCACAGTGCCACTTGTGTCTGGTTTTCCCAAGGTGGCAGAGTGGCTGGCACTCACTCTTAAGTACTATGGTTGCTATGTAGTGTGGCTATGGCAGTAGCAGTAGTGTCTCTTCTTAAAATGTGTCACAGTGTAGCCAGATATTGTTTTCTGACTGTTGTTGACCTTGGCTTCCTTGTTCCTGGCTGTGTAGTTCACAAGTGTGGCCTCCCAAGGAGCAGTAATAATTACTCATTATCATCATTAATAGTAATATTGTTCATTGGTAATATCAATTATTATTACTATGCTGTTAACTAGTGGTATTATTTATTACTACTATGATTATTATTGTGGTTATTGCTTTCTACTTAAGCTACAGCCCGGATCATAAATAAACCTTGATTCCTGTATCCATGGAAACTATTTCCTGAATACATAGGGCTAACACACCAAACAAGTGGTCCACAGGATACATGTCTGGAAATACTATTCCTCAAAATAGAACTTTGAGAGATTCCAAATCTTAATCCAATAGAATATAAGATGTAAGGGTAGGAATTTCAGGAACTATTCCAGGCAATGTCTGGAACAGGGATGTGGGATGTTATTTGTCAGCTCAGGACTAGAAGCTCCAGAAGTCTTTTCTGCATCTACAATTCAATGAAAACATTAGCTGGACTAAGGATGTGTTCTTTATCTTACACCCAGCTAGGGCTTCATGAGAAAATAACAATGCGGAAAATAGTCTGATTGTCCACTGGGACCATCAAGAGACAGGAGATTTATATATATGAAATCAGTAAAGAATGCAAAAGGTTATAAAATTAAGTGCTGTGTTTTGGGGTTTAATAAATCTAACTTATTAAACACATAAATCAAAAGTAGTTCTTCCTATTATCTAAGATTCCTTTCTTTAAATTAGTGGTTCAGATTGACTCTGGAGGAATGTTTTTGTTTTGCCTACATAGGACTTTGTTTAAAGGGAATTAGCTGAAAACATTTTCAGAACTGGGAGATTTTATCTTACAAATTAAAAGCCAGTAGATAGGCAGAGATATATGTTTTTTAAAAATCTTAATATTATTCTTCCCAAGGGAAAATGACTATCTGGTTAGTTTTTCTAAATTTTTAAATTTACAAATATTGTGCCCTTGGAAAAGTTGCCTAGGTTTATAAAAGAGAGCTCACCTCAGATTTCATACCCTCTGATAGAAATAAAAGAGGAAATAGGAGTGACGTGAAAATTGCAATGGAGACAAAGTTTGGGCTTGTCACTCAGTCCTTCTGGGAGTGATAAATCCATCTAATAAAAGACCCAGAAATGGTACATAGGTCTTTTGATGTCTACTGTGTTCTGCATACTTTATCATGCTGCTTTCGATGAAATCAAGCAAGATATTGATTAACACACAGGGAAAAGTGAAGAAAGGTGTAGGTATGATAGTAGAAAGATGAAGGTGGCGTAGACTAAAGCTCCCTCTTCACTTGAGATTTATTATATTTCACTGTTTCTCCAAGACAAGTTCAATTACACTTCTAAATTTACTGGTAAAGAAGTCCATTAATGAATAGATTATGTGGATGAGTTTTAAAATATGGCAACAAAAAAGAAAAAAATTATTTGCTTGATTGCCACACCTAAAAGTCTAATAAAGTCTAAATTAGCCCAGTAGTTACAAATGGCAATGCTTTTAGCTGCCAGGAAAGTAAAATATGTCAGTGGAAGTCTGCAGTGTGCATGGTGACTGTGGCGAACTCTGGAGCACTTATTCTCAAGAGGGGATCCATCACTTTGTTTCTGCTTACAACTGCCACATGAGAATGCTAAGCAGAAATATTAAATTTGGCAATATCCAAGATTCACAGCTTTCAAGAGAAGACAGAAATGTAGATTTTTGTATGAACTATGTGGATTAAAAAATAAATTCTGTAAGCCTTTGCTTAATTATAAATAAATTTATGAATAGAGTTTCTATGTTCTACAATAGAGAAAAAAGAGAACAGAAACCTTTCCTTGACAAAACGTCTAGTAATTGTAGATAAAATGTGAAAATGAATGTTTTAAACATTTTAAGCTCTCTAAAGAGTGAGCTATATCCCTAGAGTAGTGAGCCTGTGAGCTGATGGACGGACCTGCAATTTAAAGCAAAATCTCTCTGGAAGGCTGCACCCTTCAGCAAGGATCACAGATCGTTTCCACAGATAAGTCAGCTGTACATAAATTCAAAATCCAAAGCTGGGTCAAAAACTCAGGCACACAGTGATACAAATTACTATGAGTACAAATCAGTTGACTGAATGTATAATTTAATTTGATCCTCTAAAATATGCAAAAAACACAATTCCCAGATAAAAGTTATTAAATCAGTATTGTCAAAATGACTAGGCTCTCAAAAAAAACATTAAAAACACAAGAAAATAATAAGATCCTGGTGGAAGGCCTAATGTGAAAAAGAATTTTTAGAAATGAAAAATACAGTCATTGAAATTAGAAACTCAACCAATAGATTAGTCATTGAAACAAACCTATAGTTTGCTGCATAGAAAGATATATATGAAATTATCCAGCACATAACAGAAAGAAAACAAAATAATTATAAAATAAGAGAATAAAGACAGAGTGGAATGTTTGAAACTTTTTGTCGATAATCATTGTAAACCATGGGAAAAAATGCTGGCAAAAAGTGCCAGTGATTTGAACCTTATGAAGTGATACACACATTTTTATGATTTTTTTCTCACGCTATATTTCCTAGTCCATTAGTGTGTGGGCCATAGTGCTGAAGAATAAAGTGGCATTCTTATGGGACTGAACAGCCACAAGGTGCAGTCTGGGCTGTAAAAGAGTCTAAAATTGAGGGATTCAAGAAAGCAGAAATCAGTATGAACTAACCCGGAAGTCTGTGTAGAAATTTCCCTGAAATCATTACCTGATTTGCATGAGATGAAACAAAGATGCCTATCTTGGTCCATTTTCTGTTGCTATAGCGTGATACCTGAACTGGAAGATTTATAAGGAAAAGAGATTAATTTGAATTCACAGTTTTGTAGGCTACAGTGTCCAAAGACTATGGCAGGGGAATCTACTTGACTTTGGGTGACAGCCTTATGTTCTTCCATGCCGGGCAGAAAAGCAAGAGGTCATGGGTATGCATAGATAGAACTGTCATGATAACTAACACATTCCTGAGAAAAAAGCATTTATTCATTCATGAAGGCTCCATCCCTGTGAACCCTCCCATGACTCAAACATCTCCCATTTTGCCCCAACTCCCAACACTACTGCACTGAAGACTAAGCCTTAATAATAGTTGGTGGGGAATCAATCACATGCAAATGGTAGCAAAGCCCAAGGAGAAAAACAAAGCAAAACAAACAAAACAAAACAGCAACAAAAACACCTTAAAACCTGGAATTGCTGAGCAGAGACTTCAACAGATGCCTCTTACAGATATACGGAATTTGGAATTCAAGTCTTGCCAAATAAACAGACTTTAAAAAATTCCTCAGGCTTTTAAAATTGAAATCCAAAAGTTGTGTCGTATGCCTCAGGACTAATGGATTCAACCTATGCTGGTTGTAGAGCAGAAATAAAATAAATTTAACAAAGTCCACAACTCAAGTCTTTAAAAATTGAATTTATCTGCTAATAACTGAACTTCCTTCTAAGACAAACCCACTGTTTTCCAGAGGAAGATAATAAAATTCAGTCTCCATAGGTTGCCATCTATGATATCTATTATAAAATATTTATTAAACTTTCAAAGATACAGGAAAAAATGACAAGAGAAAACTAACCAGATGTTGAAATTGACAGGAAAGCATGGATATATGAGGTGAAAAGTTAGAGTTGATAAATGATGTAAACTGAAAAGCAAATCAAATAAAATCTCAGCATGTAAACACTTACTTTGTATAATTACATGAAAAAAAATGTTTTCCATGACATAGAAAGGAGCAATGCCTGAAAAGATAGGAATAGGATTAATTTAAATTGAAAGACAGAGGTGCAGAAAGCTTTTTGAGTGAATATTCTCATTGAGATGTGAGATTGTTTTAAGAAGTTTAACACATATATAAGAAAGAGATGATAGAGAAAATGGGGCAGAGGAAAATGTGATTATACTCACTAACCATTTTCTAAATTTGATCCCAAACAGTAAGTCATATGTTCATGACATTTGGCAAACCTCTAGCAGAAAATTTTCACCGCAAGTGCAAATTAAAGCACATCTACCCACATCATGACTGCTGAAACCAGAGGAAGAGCAAGTCTTAAAAACATTGAAAGACAAGGATACATAGTATGTAAGAAGAATGATGGATAACTTCTCATAAGAAAAATATATGGGTCTGCAAGACCTAAAACAGTGCCTTTAAAGACATGATAGAAAAAAGCACCAATATGAAACTATTATCTATCTATCTATCTATCTATCTATCATCTATCATCTGTCATCTATTTATATCTATCTATCTATCTATCATCTATCATCTGTCATCTATTTATATCTATCTATCTATCTATATCTATCTATCTATCCATATATGTGTATGTATGTATGAGACTCATATGACAAAGTTCTTCAGGTTAGTGTTCTTTAGATAGAAGAAAAATGACACCAGATACTGAACATGATGATGAACTTGTGCTACTGGAAGAAAAGCTGAATATTTAAAATGAATGTTTAAATACATATGAAAGACATAATGGAGTTGGTCAAAATTAACACCTGTTCTTCAAAATACATCATTATGGAAATAAAGGCAAATCATGGAATGGAGAAAGTATATGCCCCTAAGACTTACTGACCCCTTCTCCCTGCCACCACTCTGAAGGATGGCATGGGATTGGGCACTGAGAAACAGCCAGAAGAAAATACCATGGAGGCTCTTCTCCCTGTGCTCTTTCCCCACACTCAAGCCAGAGCAAAAAGGTGTTTCCTGGACATGGCTGTTTGTGCTATTCCTGATTCCCAGTCCCACTTTAAAACGGCCTAGTATCTGGGCTGAGGACATTGGGAAAAATATGAGAAGCTCATCACTTATTCACTGGTTCTTGGAATTTCAGTTTTTCCCTCCAACTTACTTGCTAGTCAGAGTCCCCTGATAGCAGGTCAAGGTATTAGAGCTTCACTGAGTAACACAGCCAGTGTGGACCATGCTTCTCTGTCTTATCTAGAACCATTTCCCCTGGCTAACGTTTTGAACAGTTAATTTGAGGTACATGTGGGACATTCAGGTGGAAACTCATGTTTGTCTGGAGCTTGATTGTGAGCTTGGGGCTACAAATGAACATTTTAATCTTTGATTTATAGATATTATCTCCATTTACCTGATTGAGTGAGAGCAATCTAGGTGAGTGTGTAAAACAAGAGGAATGGACTCAGAAGGGAACTCTGGGGTAAACCACCACCTAAGTGGTGGGCAATGGAAACAGAGCCAGTGAAGAGGGGCTAGACAGGCAGGAAGCAAACAGGACACTCTAATGTCAACGCTCCATTTCCACTGTCCTCGACTTAGAATAGAAATTCCCGACACTGTTGCTAGCATAAAGTGAAGGTGCTGAACAAGGAGAAAGGGCAAAAAAGTGACCAGGGAAATAAAGAGACTCCCAAGGTTTGAGAAGTGGTATAGAATGAAGAGAAATAGGAAGGGGGAGAACAAAAGTAGGGGAGAGAATGTCTCTAAATTGTGACCTACAATATCTGTTATAAAAAATAATTTAATCTCATTATTCTGAATCTGAGGTTGACACATCTGGAGCAGCTGAGTCTTGGTTTCATCTTGAGAGTTTCGTATCTGCAGACCATTAGGAGCCAGCATGAGCCTAAAGGGCCACAGGCTGCCCAAGGGGATCGTAAGCTGAGGGGGGAGTGCAGAGCCTGCAGCTGTGCTGAACATGATGGTGAACTTGAAGCAGAGTGAACAATTCAGGCTGACACGCTCCTTCTGTAAACGTGTCCAGTGGTAAGTCAGCTCTGTTTCTTCTACATGACTCAATCAGCATCGGTTAATTGTACATTTTATACCAAATCCAGTAGTCATGTTTTACGTTGTGCTGCTTTAGCCAGACATCTGTTAGGATGGGAAATGAGACTTGCTGAGATGCAAACTACACACATCCTTCTCTCCCCTCCCTCAACCTCTTACTAAGTGGTAAACTTCAGAAGTCTCTTCAAAAAATCTAAAAGCTGATGTCAAGTAGAGAATACATTATTTGAAATGGGAATTCATCATCAAAATTGCTCAGATAAAAAGCACTTGACCCCTCCTGAGCCTCCTAATCATCAATGCAATGCAAGTTTTCTTGGATTTCATATTATTTCTTCCCAAACTTTTATTTTCTTGTGAATGCCCAGTATCAGCAGCCATGTGTCCTTTATCTTTATATTCCTAACTTCCAACACAGTGCCTGGAACATACTAAGAGTTTGATAATTTTGTTGCACTGAGCTGAATTTTGAAACTGTCAAACTGTTGTGTAAATTTTCTTAGAATCTCTTGCATCTCTTTTCTCCTCTTTCATATTTCTTTTGGTTCTCTTCCTTTCTATCCATTTCTTCTCTCTTCTTTGCCTGTCTTTTCCCTTTCTCTCCCAGTATCAAATTATTGTCAGAGAGAGCAAAATTTGAGCTTTAGTGTCAAGGAAGCAACTTTCTCTATTTTTTGATCTCATTGTCTGCCCTTGTCTTCCTCCGTCTGCCCGCCTTCCCTCTTCTTTCTGCCTCCTTCATGATTCTTTTTGCAAAGTTCTCCACGTGGAAGCATCTCATTAGCATAAAGGATGTAGTGCTACATGCATCATTGGAATGAAAGTTAGTTTCAGTTTCTATTAATCTCCCCTATTTAATGATTCTGTTTTGAATGAAATATTCTTCTGCAGCACCAAATACAAGTTCATTTTGAGATATAGCATGACTCATTTAGTATGCCTAATTCTTTGGTTATGCACTAATTTTATTAAGAATTATTATATTTTCATTGGTATTTGATAGATATCTGAAGTCCTGAGGATTCCATGGATTGTACCAAGATCTTCTTCATAATCTAAATGAGAACAGTACATTATAACCCTTTCACCTGTAAGACAATCCACTGCATTGGTTTGCTGACTCTTTAATGATTAAATGCTGTGTGTCAGAAATTATTGAGATGAAGAGTTTAAAGATATGTGTCACAATACTTAAAGACACTTTATTCACTTGAGTCCAATATTATTTTAACTCTTTGTGCTCTGTCATCAGCAGCTCAGATGTTTCTGGATAGCCCAGGCTCTGGAGCTATCTGGAGATTTTGCTGGTTGATTAGGTAATCCCTACTGGTAATGAAAAGAAAAGAAGAAAATTTAGACCAGTGTATTTTTCTTCCTGATATCAGCTCCCAGATATTGAGCAACTGGTACAACTATATCACTTTTCAGAAAGAAGGAACACAGGAGCGAAAGAAGCAAGTACTGTTCTTTGTACTATCCAACTTCTGACTCTTAATTCATTTAATTCTCACAACATACTATAAAGGGAGGAGCTGCTGTCTTCATATCCTTTCAATGGGGAGGTTGAACTTAGTGACTCACCTCTAGTGAATGGAAAACAAAAGAAGTAATGGAGTGTGGCTTCTGAGATTAAGTTACACCACGGTTTTGACTTGATCTCTCTCTGTGTGTCTCTGTCTCTCTGCCTGTCTCTGTCTCTGTCTCTGTCTCTGTCTGTCTTTGTCTCTTTGTCTTTGTCTCTCCCTCTTTCTCTGTCTCTCGGAAGCTAGCCTTTATAGGCAGTCCTATAAGGTCTACTGACAAGGAACCCAAGGAAGCTATCAGCCAATAACCAGTAGGCCTTCTACTCAAATGCTTATGAAGAATTGAGGCCTGATAAAAACCAAAGTGAGACTGGAGCTAAAGCTAAGTGATAGCGGTATTGCTAACATGCAGAAACTGTGACATAATTAATGCATGTTGTTTTAAACTACTGACTTAGGGGCAGTTTTTTGTGCAACTAATACAAGAATGAGATAAAGACAACAGAAATTTGACTTTTTCTCACTTCAATGATTTAAACAATGTGTATCACCATCCTAAAGGCAGTATTTTGCAATGTTTTGAGATGTTTTTTCACTTTTCTTCAGCACTGTTAAAAATAATCAAAATCACAAAACTTAAAAAATTAACTCTTTTGCCCCTAAATTCATTGCTTGCCTTCCACTTTAAAAACACATCTTGGTAGTGAAAGAAAACACGTGGGCACCAACTTCATTATAAAATATTATAGGCTTACCATATTTGGATGCAAGGTCTAGAATCGCGTGAAGGCCTGGTGGAGTGGGCATTTTATGGGTGACTCACTGTCTGGGTGAGAGTGCTTCTCTTTCCGGATGCTCCTCCCCAGCAATAGGTCAGCCACAGAAGGCACTCAAGGATCTCCTGCATGTTTGCAGACATTCCACTACTTATTTGCAGAGCTGGAGTTATGCCTGCAGAAGGCATGATTGATTTCTACTTCATAATCACATTGAGAAAGAGAAATATTTTCATATTCTTCCTCCTACTCATCCACCAGCCTGTAGTCAAGCTCAGCCTGAAAACTGGAGGATTAGCAGCAAATAGAAATTGTTAGCTTTAATAAGAATGGCAAATCAAATGCCAGGAGAAATAGACTTGGCCTAAGGGTGTGAGCTCTGAAGTTTACAAAGTCAGGTTGTATGGAGGTTGGCCAGGTGAGGAAAACTCTAGAGTACCACATAGCAGAAATGAAAAGGTTGTATCTCAAAAGCTGCAATCTTTTGAGGTGTCTATCCATGAAGGCAGAGTGACAAATTCAGGAAGAATAAGTCAAGCATTGTGACCAGGGAAGATTAATTGAATATTGAAAGATGACTGAAGAACTTGTTTATATCTGAGTACTGCGCCAGAAGTCCAGCTATTTTGGGGTTTTGTTTGTTTGCTCCCATTTCAGGTTGTTAATTCCTTTTAAGAAAAGTATGCAACCCAAGTTGTCTGAATAAGACAGAGGCCATTGCTCATGAAGCATATACAATCAACATATGGAGGAATATCTCATATAGCATCTCTCTTTAAGTCTCTTCTTTTTCTCTTCTCTTTCTGCCCTCCCTTCCTTCCTTCTTCCCTTTCCATTTCCTCTTCAAAAACTTGTACTAATCTCCAGGCTTCTGCTGTAGAGTGAGGAAGAAAGCAATATCTCAAAAGGTGGGATTGAACACCTTGGTGACACATGCCTGTAACCTCAGCACTCTGGGAGACTGAGGCAAGAAGATATCAACTTTTAGACAAGCCTGAGAAATTTAGGGAGAAAAGAGCTGAGGGTGTAGCTCAGTGTGAAGGTCCTGGGTTCAATCCCCAGTACTGGGAGGGGGGGAAGAGGTGGGAATGGTGACCTGCAGTAGCGCTGTCCTAAGAGGGTGGTCCTCATCTCTTGAGAATCTTTACACGAAAATCAGAGTTGAATTATTTTTAAAAATTTAGAATGTCATTATTTCTAGAGTCAGACTTTTCAAAATTTTATTTCCATCTGATTAATGTCAGACCATTCGACCGACATATGTCCTTCATCATCAAGGAAGTGATCATATATATTTTTCAGAAGTATAACTTACTTATGACGCAGGGTGGCCTTTAAGTACACAAGTGCTACTGGGGTTCTGCCATGTGAAAAGAATAGTCAAGATCCCTGTCCTGGCCAGCTGTAGACCTGTGCCTGATTTCTGAAAAACCCATACAAAGAAAGAGAATGAAAAGAGAGAGAGAGAGAGAGACAGAGAGAGAGAGAGAGAGAGAGAGAGAGAGAGAAGCTAAAGACAATATAAGAAGTGAAATAAATTGAACACACATGTGCAATCATTATTCATATAAGCATTCTCTGTATTACTTCATAGCACAGCTGTATACACAAAAAACAGCTCCATTTGCTTCTTCCTATTGGGGTCTTATTAATTTTTGCCTAATGAAATACAAATGTTTGTGTGATTTTTAAGGAGCACCATCCATTTGGGTGTTTGTTCAGCCCTAGGTGACATGGCTCTACCCACTTAATACAAATGTCTGTCGGCCTTTCAAAGGCCCTGACAGGGCATCTTTTGAGCATGCCAGTTGCCATGGTCACCAGTGTGCCCATTTGCAAGGAAAATTAGAAACCATGCTCATTACGTCAAAAACTACATTCAGGGATAAAGAGAGCATGCTTGCTTCAAGAGTTGGCAGTTGGCTGTTTGTTAGCCTCCCCGCCCACACACTTCTATCAAACAATGTCTCATTCAACTGCAGAAGTCAAAGTTTACAACTCCCTTCTTTCCAGCTGGAGTGTGTGTGTGTGTGTATGTGTGTGTGTGTGTGTGTGTAGAGGGGAGGTGGGAATGCAAAATCCTCACTCCTGGAATCACAGCACAGGGCCACAGCCAACCTGTTCTGATGACCTGAAAGAACAATAGATGCAGTTGGTTAGATGATGGAGGGGGAAATGATGATGACCTGCTTTTGTGTGACTGTCTATTGATTGTCTGGTATGACTTAAATGAGGATCTGTGATATTTTAGGTTACCTCAGCTATCCAGTGAGGTAAGAGATATCATGCGAAGGGCTTCTCTCATTTTCCAAATTCTAAAACACCCTCCCTTTACTGATTTATTAATATTGTATACACACACAATATGTACAGATAGCTGTACACATTTCTTTTAAAAATTTTAATTGATTTGAGAGTAAATGGGATACATTTTTGTCTGAACTGTGGATAGAGTCAAACTCTTCCCCCAAAGTTGCCCAACCTGAAAACAGACTGTGTGGCTATCATAACTTGGGAATTATTAATTTAGCCTCCAAAATTATTAATTTAGCCATCTGTGATTATTTTTCTTCAGAATCACAGTTGTAACTGTGAAATAATCAAAATGCTACCTGTTGTACATTCTAAGGCTTATTATCAGTTCTTTTTGGTTATGTTGCATAACTAAAAATTTATGTCTGTGAGTAATTTTAGAACGTATTTTCCACAAATATGCTTATGGTAATTATATATTATATACCACATATGTGTATATGTATATGTGTAACACACACATATCTGCATGTATGCAGCTGAGCGTCTATTATGTGTTGGATACTTGTACATGATTTCTTTCATTTATCAACTCAGTGAACAGTATTGGCATTAATGTTTTGAACAAGGCAAAAACCATGTTTGGGAAAGGCTAGGCAATTCACTAAAGTGTCAAAACTAAATGACAAAGTTTGGATTTAAATACAGATCTTTAAATGTCAGATTGCATGCCTGTGCTATGTACTAGGTTACCTCTCATTATCTTTCTGTTGTCTTCACTTAAAAAGTCCTGGACATCAATGTGACAACAGAAAGGTTTATTGTAAAGGGGTAAATTCAGTTTAAAAAATGATGAGCTAGTATAGAATTTCCCCAGAAAAACTGAATTTTTGCTGATGAAAGGAGTGTGTGTGTGTGTGTGTGTGTGTGTGTTTAATTCTAGAGAGGAAGGTATCAGTCAAAAAATGCCAGTAGTTTATATTCTTATCTTTATTTTACTGATTAAGCTACTTACATGAAAGTTGCTGAATATTTCAAGTTTACATATTGTATCAGGAAACTAAATTTATTCACTGACCCCTGTGATAAGAATAAGACCACATTATAGTTGCTTTGAGGTAAAAGTAGGACTGAAGAAGCTATAATCACATTGCTTCAAATGAACTGAATAACAATTTCTTTTTTAGCATTTCTGGGCTATTTTCCTTTAGTGTAATATCTTTTAAGGATCAGAAGAGTTGACCTGGTATGGTCGCGCACACCTGTAATCCCAGCATTCGGGAGGCTGAAGGGAGTTCGAGGCTAGCTTGGGTTACACAGTGAATTCCAGGACAGTGTGAAGTCTATAACGAGATCCTGTCTCTAAAAACAAAACAGAGAAACAAACAAAATAAAAAAGAATCAGAAGAGTTAATGGAGTTAAATGGGTTGCAAAACAAAATATCTGGTCAATATTAATGCCCATTAAAGAAACAGGTATATATTTAATTTAATACTCATATGGGATTTATTGTGTGCCAGAGACTTTCCTACTCTGAAAAGCAACTAAATTTGCCACCTTGTAGCCTTTTAGGTAGGAAGTTTATGTACCTTTTATGGAGAGCAGCTCATTTCTGTAGGGATGCATCTTAAGCATTCTAAGCCTCCAAAACAGGCTTCCGTAGTGCTGAATTTCATTCACACAGGAGCAGGGTCTTAGAGTCCATACCTCAAGTCAGACACTCGAGTCTGGGGGTACCTGTTGTAAATAGTACTTTATCAAGGCCCAACCTCTCTCACCTTTGCATATGGATTTCCTAATATTTTCTCCTGATGTAAAGTGATATCTCATAGCAACTTTACTATCCATCTTTCATATAATCAAATTTTTGAATAGTTTTCATGTGTCTCTTGGCTATTTTTATTCATTTCCTTTTACTTCTTGATTGCTTATTTTATGGTGCTTGCCTTTTTCTTTTCAATTTAAAATATTTATATATTACTGGAAAAAGTTCAGTATGTATTTTCCAAGAATCAATATTTATCTATTAGCTTTTGTGTATTTTTCCTGCCAATTTTAAAATTCGTTTACCTTTTCTTCTCTGTATTTTTTTCCTTTTTTTTTACTTTATAGCTTTCTTTTTATGAACTTGTCTTCAACCTTCATAAGCTTTTAATGATGTGTAACCTCCTATTTTATGTTTACATTGTATTTTTTTATTTAGCTGCAACTGTTAAAAATACCTTTATTTGACTAACATTCACACTATTGTGGGTTTGCTTTGTTTCATCTAAATTTTCAATAAGCTAAATAATCTACTATAAGTAGAATTATCACCCTGCAGCCATTAGAGTTAACTGGTTGCAACAGGGACTCTGTGATCAACAAGGTCCAAAATATTTCCTATCTGGGCCATTATAGGTAATTTACTGACCCTGATCTATATAGGGTAAGGACTTAATTGATTTCCCAACCACTTCATCAGTGTTTGCTACTGCTTCATCTGGGCGCTCTGGGATGGAGGGTCAGTACCTCTTCAGTCAGTACCCACAGAAGGAAAATAGGGCTGCAAACCACACTAAATATAAACCATAAAACTTGCAGCCTGAATGTGGCTTCCGTGTTAGTCTTAACATGGCCTTCCTCTCTCCAAGACATATATACTCCTTGGGCAAGTGGAAGGTGTCTCCTGAGCTTTTAAAGGATCTGAGTTGATTATTTAAGTCATTTTAGAGTTTCTTTAAACATTACATAAAAGGAGCAAGGGCTAGAATCTTTAATTTCAAAGGGGATCTTTCATGCAAGAGGGCAATGAGCTTTCTACCAAATGTTCTTACACATACACACACACACACACACGCACACACGCACGCACGCACGCACGCACGCGCACACACACACACGCACGCACGTGCGCAGACACACACACACATACACGACAAATAGCTTCTAATGCTACTCTTTGACTGGTTCATTGATTGCATTTCTTTTTTTTCCCAGAGAATCTAAAAACACAAATGCGTTTGCATCCTGATATTTTTGCTCTAAAGTTTTAAAAACCCCTTGTACCTAAATGTTCCTGCTAATTCCATAGCAAGCAATTTTAAGGAATATTAAATAACTTGCTTTGGATATTTTAAGACAAAATAAATATTGCTTAAGTTCACTTAACTGAGTAGAGGTACCTATGGAATTGTGTGGAAAGTAAACATTTCCATGTGAGATCATGATTTGCAGTGTTAGAAAAAATAATTTCAGGTTCATTATATAATGGAATCACAATAATACACTAAAGAGCATGCTAAGTTTGATGATTTGTATTAATGTATATTTGACTTTCACATGACAGCACTAGAAGAAAGTGTAAAAATAACAAAGGACAATAATTGCATTCTTGTTTAATTCATAATTATTTAAATACCTAATTAATGCTTATTTTTTCTATTCTCAAATGAGAAAATACTATTTCTTTTTATGATATTAATTGGAAAACACTGACCAAATATAATCATTTAAAATATACTGTAAGTGCAGCTATAGGAAATTTTTTTAAGTTTGAAATTCATTCTTTACTCTTAGGCAATTTGTAATTGATACGCCTGGGCCTCCCCTTCTTTCCCCCTCAGCTAAGTTCCTGAGCACTGGGAACAATCACAGCAGATCCTACATCCTGCACCTCCCCCACCCAGTCTGAATACAATGCCTGCAGCTGCTATGACATAACACTCCTAGCCCACCTGCTTGGTCACAGCACCTTTTGCTATAGCTACATACTCAACCATTCTTGCTCCCCAGTATCACGCCCCCTCCTTCATCTCACCTCACCTAACCTGTTCTAGCAACCCTCCTCATCTCAACCATGAAAGACCCAGTTCAATAAATGACTTCGACCCTCCTTTGGAGTTACTCCTGGAGGTACCACCCAGAACCCTTGAAATTCAAGCTGGCTATATTCTTTACTGGGTCATCACCATTTATGTAACATCTGGTGCTGATATCTTGCCGTGGCAGTCAAGAGCTCCCAGGCTCCAAGTTTCAGTTTTCTCACCTCACCCACTTTTGAGGAATAAGAACCAGTGATTTCATTGCTTCTACCCCACCACAGATCTCTTCCAATCATTTCCTCCATCTAAATCTGTAGAGCACCCATCCTGGTCCTCATCTCAATCTAGGAAGTTTATATTTGTAATCCAATGGAAAAGTTATTGAAATTCTAGTGAGTTAATTCCAATCTACCACTTCCAGTACAACACTGGTGAGAATAAAGACACTAAGGCATAATTGTAGTTGTGAAGAGCCAACGGGGTAAAGTTCAGCTAGAATGATGGTTAACCACAAAAAAGACTCTAACTCTGGGCCGAACCCAGGTTTTATTAATTCATGAAGAAGGAAGTGACTTGAGGATAAGTGACAGTGATAATGACAGGAAGTATGTGAGTGCTGTGAGCCGGGCTAGGTAGGAGGCCTGAAATCACCTCTACAATATGCAGAGAAAATAGTACGCATAAAGAGTAATCTGCATAACACAATTTGAAGTAATATCTAATGTTTTGGGGTTGGTATTTCAGCTCTGATGTGTTCATTTTTACACCCTAGGAAGTCATAGCCTCTTATCTTGAGGCTCAATCCCAGCCAACAGGATGCAGTGTGGCTCTCCTTCCTGCCTGGGTTACATATGATTTTTGGGAGCTACAGGGTGAGGCAGCACTGACCCGTTGCCTTGATTCAAAAACTACACACCAGCACCTTGGCTAGGGTGATTTGCATTGCTTAAAACCAACGTACCAATGGAGGGAATAAGGAAAAGTCCTAGCCAGCACTGTACATATCAACACATTGAAATAGGGCAGTGTTTAGCCATGTTGAGTAGAGATGGAGATAATTGCTATTCTTTCAAGGAGAGTCATCCAGGTAGTCCTCCACATAGACGCTGCCACTCAAGATGGTAGGATAAGCCCTCCCAGGGAGTCTGCCTCTCCAGTCAGACAATCAAATCCTGATTAGGCTCAGTTTCTGGCTTTGGCTTGGATGTAATGCATCTACCTGGAAGAAGGTTGTTCTCTTTGTCTTTTGCTCTGGTTTTTGGTGTTCTTCTGAGAGATGCTTCCTTTTGTTCTGATCACCCTTCTTCCTGTTGGACACTCTTAGCCCTGATCCACCATGGGATGAACTGCCTCTGCTCTCCTAAAGACAGCTGTCCTGAACTGCCTTCTCAATAACCTGTCTCCAAAATTATTTCAAATCAAAATGCCTCCTCCTTCTCAGCAGTGTGGGCAGGTTACATTACAAGCTAGATAATGGGTCCCTTGGCCAAAATACTGTTCATTTAATTTTTAGATCTTCCCTAAACTTGACTGCTTTATCCAGAGTTCCAGCAAACAGGACAAGGACTGATATAATCAGGCCTTTTTCACTCTCCATTCTTGTCCTTACCTCTATTCATTCTGCTACACCTCACACTAGATAATGATTTGTGCCTCTTCATGAGAGTGTTCAGCCCCAAACTCTACCTCACACAAAATCTTCCTGCAAGCAGACCTCTCCCTCTACACCCCTTTCTCTCTGTCTTGCTACCCTTGACCCATCTCCCTTCCAACAGACTACCCCTCCTGAGTCCACCAAACCTCCCAACCTAACATCTCTGTATTCCTTGTGAGTGGTCGCTATCACTAATGGTCTACTTACAGCTACATCCCACTCCCTCTCTGCAGTTTCTTCCAGCCAAAAGCTTGCCTTGGTTCATTCTCACCAAACTGCTCACACTACAGTGAGAAATTCATTCATTTCATGTGCTTCTTTGACCTCACCTGGCATGATATTCATGCCATTCTTACCGCCACTTTCCTTCCTGATGCAGGACAATGAGTTTAGACCATCTTTACTGTACAGTCCATGAGGCTTACACCCCAAATAATCACAAAGACCCTGAGAAAGTTGCTGTTTGTCGACAAGACCCTAGATGGAGCCATGAACCTGGTCACAGATATTGGAAAAGATGCCAAGACTATCCAATACATTCCCATTGCTCTAGAGAGAGCCTCCATTAAGCCCATCAACTTTGACAAACTCCAAAAAAATCTATCAAGATCCTCAAAAAAGTCCAGCCTAATTTATAGCCCAGATTACAGTGGCTCCAAAAGCCACATCCACTTAGGGGTAACTTTTTTTCTGGACTTACTTTATTTCCCAGGCAGCCCCTGACATTAGGGCAAAGATAAAAAGTTCAAGAATGGTCCTCAAACTCCTGTGGTTGATCTTGCGACCACTATCTTCAGGGTTGACCAAAACCAGGAAGTTGCCAGAGAGGTTTCCAGAAAGGCCTTCAATAAATCTAGTCTCCATCTTCTTACAACAGTACCCTAGCTAGGCCAATTCCCCAAACAAAAGTCTAGACTACTTAGGCCTTACCTTTAATGCAATAAAATAGAGCAAGGGGCAAAGCAATGCCCAAATCTATGGCCACTCATAAAACTCTGTCCCCTGTGTGGCTTAAAAAGCCACTAGAAGACAGACTGTCTGCTCCAAAATGAGGGTGGGGTTATCTATTCTCTCACCCTGTCCTGTAGACCTACTGAAATCTGTTCTTTTAGCAGAAGACTGACAGGGCTCACAGGTCTTGCACCTCCAGCCTATCATTACACAGAAGCCCAGGGTAACTCTTCTGTTTGAGGGGAAATCTATCTCATTTCTACTCACATGGGGGCCACTTATTCATCTTTGTCAACATTCTGTGGATCTGTAGTCAAATCTTTAATATCAGCAGTAAAACTTGATGGCCAGTTTTTTCATCCCTACATGACAGTACCCTTGAGTCACTCCATAAAACATATATTCTGTCATGCATTTCTGAACTGATTCAGAAATGATTTCTGTCACTGGTTCACCAGTGACCCATTATTCCCCTGGGATGAGACCTCCTTCTCAACCTCTGGGCAATGGTCATCTTCCAAAATCTTCCTTTCCTCTCCACACATGCTACCTTTCTCCTCTTTACTCCTTCCTCTGATCCCTCACCTCTAACCTGATTCCCGAGTCCTTTTGCCTTCACTTTGACTTTCCCTCAGGTCATGTTACTCAGATCACCTGGACAGTCCTCCTTCAAGGTTTTAGGGATAGGACCCACGTAGCCAGGCTTGCAGCCACAATCTTGAGCTATGGCTCCTCTCCCCAAAACTGTTACTTAGACACCTCTCTCCTCTTCTTTCTTTTTTTCTGCAGATATTGTACCTCACCTTTTAAGCACAATTAATCTACATCACTGTTTAGTACCTCGAGTTTCACCTTACCCCCATCTCAAGGGCTATCATGACTTATCATAAAGCTGTCTTTTAATCAGTTCCCCTCCCCACAAACAAAGAAACGTCTTCTCTCATTCTTAAGTCTGGCTGAATTTCTCTGCCTCTGGGTTCCAAATTTTGGCCTCATAGCCAAACCCCTTCATAATACCTCCCCATACCCTCATGTCCTTTCTAGCTCAGAATATCATTCACTGATGCCTCCAGGTCACCCATTATGATTGTGGGGGAAACTTTGGCTGGAGGAATGTTTGATATGGATATAAAGATGAAAGAATCCCTAAGTGAGAGTCCAGGGTTTCTGAATGTATGGGTAAAGATGAGAGTAGATCTGCGGAGGCAACAAGCCAAATAAGCAATGAGTTATTGTCAGAGAAGTTTGTTCTGATAATTTTTTAAAGTTTGCTTAAACTAGGCTGATATATGTCATGTAGCAAACTACTCTGTTTCTTGTCTGCCCCCTGATCAAAACACCTATACAAATATTGCAAATAGTTTTTTCTGCATATTTTTTCTGACATTTTTGAGTAACAAATAGCCACAGAGATTTCAGCTTGAGGTTGTTTCCCTAAGACTTTCTCATGCTGTGGAGTCTTGGTAAAGCAGTCATTCTGAGCCTCTCAGTCTTCAGATCCAAGTAATATTCAAGTCATCACTCAGCTTCTGTACTGCCATAGTCATATACTGAGACACGTGGAGCCCCTATGTGAGAAATTCTTGACACTCATCATGTGGGGACAAACACAACAGTAACAAAAAAACTGTGAGGTATTAAACTGGAAGTCTACTTGCAGCTACAAATCAGTGTGGAGGACTGACCTCCCAAAGCCTGAAAAGGAGAAAGGACATCCAATTTTAGTCCCAGTGAAGGGAACATGTATGGCCATGGAACAGTCTGGCAAAACTACAGTGAGGTCAAAGGTTAGATATATCAACCCAGAGGTCTTTTAGTTGTCCAATTGCTAAATGAATGGAGAGAATTCACTTGTTTTTCTTTTTGCCCTTTTACCTTTGTTTCAGGGCTACAGGGCTACAAAACCTCAGTCAAGGAACCAAACAAAAAATAACAAATAGAAAATTCTAGGTCTAGGAAAACAGAGATAACAAAAAAATGTTCTTCCTGGGCTGTGGCCCCCCAGATGATCTTTGAGACATAAATGCTATTTCCTAAATTTACAAGAGCTCATTGTTAGAAACTTTAACTGATTTATAAATTTACTTTTAGCTTCTAATTCAAGTTGGTATTTTTAAATTTAAATGATGTACTTAAAATACTTCTTATATGAATTATTAGACTACAATTACAGGGTTAATTTCCTTGCTTGATGCTTTAATAAAGACAAGAAAATTATGCAAGGTTACTTGCAAGATTGTGGGCAGTCAGCCAATTTAAAATGTAACAATCTGAGACCAAAGAGGAGAAAAAGAGAGAAAGACAAAGATTATTTAAAATTCAAATGGTGGCCACCAGGTTTGTTATAGAAAGGTTGTAGTAAGTAGAATAAAGAAGCAAATATGAAGAAAGCTGTAAGTATAGAGATGTATTTTTTTAAAATTTTATTTTAAAGAGAATAAAACAAAAGAGGTCAGTACAGAGCAGATCAGAATAGGACAACAAAGGCAACACAGTACTTTACATTAAGACAACAAGACATCAACAGTAGCTATCACAATATCTCTTACTCTGCTATAGTTGAGCATAGTTTCAAATACAGTAATAATCAAACATAATAAAATAGTATAAAGCCATGCATAGAGTGAAAGAATTACAGGGCTTTCGGAACCGAATAACAGAAAATGATCAATGGGTACTATAATATCTCATTTTCAATAGAAAAATTTTGTTTAAACTATCATACATATTCAAATTCCAATAACACAATGTGATAGAACCAATGGTAGTAGAATAATAGAAGCATGGTAGGACTTCTAAGAAGGATGATATTAAATAAGCAATAGCTGACATAATGTTTTCTGCAAAACAGCTGTTCATATCATCATGCATGATATAGTCAAACAAAACAGAATAAAACCATTCATGATTGAAAATATTGAAAGGCTTCAAACCTATGAGATGGGGACTCATGCTTACCATAAAGTCTTATATACTCTTATCAACTCTCATACTAGGGAGACTATATGGTATTTACCCTTGTGAGTTTGGTTTATTTCACTTAAGAGAATGGTCTCAAGTCTTGTCCATTTATTTATAAATATCTCAATGTGATCATTCTTTATAGATGAGTAGTACTCCATTGTATAAAAATGCCACAACTTTTTTATCCATTCCTCAGATGATGGGCACTTAGGTTGTTTCCAGGATCTGGCTATTACAAATTATGCTGCTATAAACATGGGTCCACATATATCACTGTGGTATGATGTTTTCAGTTCTTCTGGGAACATGCCCAGAAGTGGAATAGCTGGGTCAAATGGTACTTCCAAACCCAACTTTTTGAGGAATCTCCAGACTGACCTCCACAGTGGTTGCACCAGTCTACACTCCCACCAACAGTGTAGAAGAGTTCCTTTTTCCCCACAGCCTCTCCAACACTTGTTGTTGGCAGTCTTTTCTATCCTGGCCATTCTTTCTGGAGTGAGATGGAATCTCAGTGTGGTTTTAATTTGCATTTCTCTCATGACTAATGATGATGAATGTTTCTTCATGTATTTATTTGCCATTCATATTTCTTCATCTGAGAACTGTGTATTCATTTCAGATGCCCATTTTTGGATTGGGTCTTTGAATTTCGAGGGTCTGATTTTTTTTTAATTCTTTATAAGTTCTAGACAGAAGTCCTTTGTTTAAGGAACTGTCCATGAAGATTTTTTCCCAATTTGTGGGTTTTCTTTTCACTCTGCTGCAAATCTCTTTTGACATGCAGAAACTCTTTAATAAGATGTGGTCCCAGTTATTGATTCTGGGAATTATTTCCCTATAGTTTGGTTCTTTTTCATGAATTGTCTTCCTACCCGTATATCTTTGAGATTTTTACCTACTTTGTCTTCCAGCAGTTTTAGTGTTTCTGTTTTAAGATTTAGATCTTTGATCCATTTAGATTTTAGTTTAGTGTATGGTGATAGACATGGGTCTAGTTTTAGTCTTCTACATATGGACAGCCAATTTTTCCAGCACCATTTGTTAAAGAGACTGTCATTCTTCCAG